>JANTPZ010092200.1:0-11999 GCA_025593235.1 Vachellia pachyceras
CACTCTGAATTGGATGAGCAGGGTTTGGATTCCTTCCTAATTCTTCATTCACTGCATTGCTTCAATTCCTTTGCTTTGCTCCTTTTCTTGTTCTTCTATGGCATTAAGATGCCATTTCTCTTACACCATCATTTAACACTTGGCAGCAATTGCTGCAAAATCTTCACTTACAGTCACTGGGACAAAAGCTGTGTTACTCAAAAGTAGGGACTTATCTGTGGAACAGGGGTTGGATTATGTTGCTACTAGAAACTCTGCAACTTTGTTATCCACTGATTTGCATGAAGCAGTTTTGGCACACCTCCAGAAACGGAAGCCAACTTTTGCCAAGCTATGAATGTGTATTGTGTAAAGTGATGTATACGTTTGGCAATTAGAAACTTTTTCAGACTATTAGTGATGTGTTTGATCACCAGTGTTAATATTTATCCACAAGTGAACAGTGAGATTTATCATCATTTGCTTTCCTTTCCTTGCCTGAAGCGCTCTTAGCATGTTTGAGGGAGAAAAATCATGAGCTTGATTATATCAGTGATTAAAGGCATTGGAAATCTTTTCATCAAGTGCCATAGTTTTTTCTTGCAATACACTTAATATTGGACTAGTGGTACATGTTCTACATTTTTAAGTTCAATGGTTGTACAGATAATATAATATTCAAGTTAATGCAAGTATGCAACTATTCAAATAATAAATAATAGATGCACCACTGCTGAAGGAACTTGATTAATAAATACTATAGAAACTTGACATAGTTTGTATTCATATCATTCTGCCTATTCACTTTAGTCCTACCTTACAACGCTTGTATTTCTGTCAATGCTATCAAAAGTCTGCACTACTTTTATTTTCTTTTTCAATATGTGGATGCATTGCTAAGTAAGGGCGAATGCCTTTTTTTGAAGAACGTGGTTGTAGAAATTAGAGAAAGCTAACGTTCATAGATATTTGATTTGGCCATGTTGGAACTTGGCTAAGTTGTAGAGAAAGCTGCCTCTTTGTTTCTGTCAATAGATACTAGTTCTTATTTCATATTTATATTATATGGCATATGGTAGTGTGATAAATCACAGTTTTATATATTTTAATCCTCTTCATTTAGTCTTTTTAGTGGTAAATTATGGCTAATTGAGTTTGTTTAGATTATTATTTATTTTATTAGCCATTTTACACTTAATGAAAATTAATTGAATAAATCTTATAAATTTATGATTAAATCTTCATTTAATATTTTTGCACAAAGGGGCCATTGATTAATTTCTTATCTTGTGCACATTTGAAGAGATAAATTGAAGATTGCTTTACGGAGATTATTTGGGCTGAAATTGATTAGATTTATTATTCTGATATTTTTTCCTCTTGGGTGAAAGTACGTAAAATATTTTAGGGAAGTTAAGAGTAATTTTACTATTTATTTTATTTTATATTGTAGTGGAGATCATGGCAGAGAGGATTTGACCAAGTCTTGTGCAAATCTAAAAAGTGGGCGTCAGTTTTCTAATTGAATTTTGAAAATAAAAAACCAGAGAAAAAGGAACAAAAGGGACGAAAAGAATGCATAGGAGAGAGACAGTTTTCTTTTTTTAAATAAAAAAAGAAAGAAAGAAAAAACGGACGAAAAGAAAGGAACAGAGACGTGAAGAACGCTGAGCATGAACAGAACTTGCAACGCAGAGAGCAACGCACGAACAGGAGCAGAAACGCACGAGCATCAAAAAAAGAACGCAGAGACATACGCTGAGAACGCAGAGAAAGAAAAAACACAAGAACGAACAGTGAAGGACGCTGAGGGGAGAACGCAGAGACAGGAGAACGCAGACTTCATCTTTCTTCTCAATTTCCAGTAGCGTCCCTTTGTTCTTCATGATCAGTAAAGTTGTGATTTTATCCTCTGCCATGAGTTTCTAATTTCATATGTAATTAACTATTAGTTTGAACCTTATGTTTGTGATGAGAGTCCAAGACTTGTAATGGGAACTCTTTTGGTTGAGATTCTTATTTAATTTTCCATTCTTTTGACTCTCTTTTACATAAATTCTCTGTGCTTAATGTATATTCAGATTTGAATATAACCTATGGAATGTTCTTTGGGGATTTGCGCTGAAAATTTATGGTTGTAGATTTACAACTTGAACAAGTATGCTTTTGAAATTTCAGATTTGAAAGTT
Source organism: Vachellia pachyceras (assembly GCA_025593235.1). NCBI lineage: Eukaryota > Viridiplantae > Streptophyta > Magnoliopsida > Fabales > Fabaceae > Vachellia > Vachellia pachyceras. The sequence goes on from JANTPZ010092200.1 coordinate 2,169, forward strand.
CCAACAATTCCTCTATGTTAAAGCTTAATTAGTGCAAGTCCATATTTTCCAGATTTGGAACATATTTACTTTGCTACTTTTCTTGAAATATTGAGATGTCATAAACACTTAATCGATTGATTGAAAGTTTGAGAGGGAAATTAAATGAGAAGATCGATTGATTTTCTTTGCCTTTTAAAATTCAGGATTAATTGTGGCTTATGTTTTAATTGAAGTTTAACTGAGATGTCATTGAACTTTGATTTAAACAAGAGCATAAAACTTGAATGATAATTCAAGGATTTGAGTTTGGAATTTTTGCAAGGAATCTTAATCAAAGGAATTAAATCTTTTATCTGGACAAGGACCATTACATCATAAGGGAAAAACTTGTAGTTAATTGCATCGCCATTATAAATTCTAATCTTTAGTCAATTTGCTTTGTTTACTAGCTATTAGATTCTTTTCCCTTTAGTTCACAAACCCCCCTTAAGTGTTTTTAAGTGATTCGTTGGTAATTGAAGTTCTTAATTTAAGTGATTATTACATTGGTTCATTGGGAGATGACCTAGGTTGCGCTTTACTGCAGAATCTAGTTTTATATTATTTTGACGCTATTCGACAATGGTGTCATAGTGTTAGTGTATGTGTGTTAGTGGCGGAACTTGGTTTAACTGAAAGAAAATACCAATGCTATATAATATAAATATGAAATAAGAACTAGTGTCTTCCCAGAATATGCTATGATTCTGTCGAAGGGTGCTTCTACATTGGAACTCTCGTTAGAAATCATGTTGATTGGCCAAGGCGCATAAAAAAGTTAAACAACAAAGGACGTTTGCAAGGCTTCTCAGTTTGGTAGTTTTTATTCTACCTGTTACATGGTTAATTTGCTTGCTGGTTTTTTTTTTTGGTTATAAATTCAGAAGTGAATCAATAATTGTTAAGAAATTCATTTTTACAAATGTATGGTTGTAACTTTATTGTATGAGATGTATGAAAGTTTAACATGGAATGTCTTGGTAGACATACAAATTAGAGTGGCATGTCATGGCTATAAAGAGGCTGATGTCTCCCTTAAGTCATAGATTTTCTTCGTTAAGAAATTCTTTATAGTCAAGTCTAAGAACTGGCTTATTTATATTCTCCTTGAAAGATCTTTAGGAATTTCAAAAGTTTCAAAAGAAGATTGCTTGTCCATTTATGTAGAAGAGTATACGTGTAGATGGTACTATGTGAATTCAAATATGTGTTGCAAGTTTGAGAGAATCACACTTTCCTGGTTGAAGGTGGTGGTGCTGAGCTTCATCGTACAAGTTGGAGAGTGTTGGAATTTTGAAAATATGTTGTAAGGAGCATTAGTCAAATACATAATGAGTACATAATGCCTTGATTCCTCTTTGACTTTTCTTTTCTTTTTTGCCCATTAAGGGTATTGTTTGTCACTATAACATAGGGACCTGCTTTTGTTATGCCAAATATTATTATTTTCTCTGTCATCCCCCCAGACCACAGAAGTTAACTACGTGGCTGTCATTCTCTAATTTGCAGTCCAAGGAATGCTCTCATCATTTGTATGTTGTGAATTATCTCAGCCTCACATCCTTTTTCATAAAGATAGTCATACCAGGCCTTCCATTTTGTAATGTTGTGTCTTTGGTTGATTGGGAGGTGGATTTTTCTTATGTTAGGATTATAATTGCTATTGCCTATTGGAACGAAGTAATAATCTTAAGTATGAAATGTTATGCCTTAAGTATGAAATGTTATGTCTTCGGAATAAAGTTGCCAAATTTTTTAGATGTTATAAATGGGTGAAATTAGTTCATCACACTATTATAAAATTGTCCCTTTAGTTGGGGATCATCATTCAAAAAGATACTTCAAATTTTTTTTTTTGAGAAATTTTAGAATGTCTGCTTAGTTTTTTAAAAATAAAATATAAAAAAATCATATTTCTAATTATTTTGAGAATGGAAAATAATTTTCCATGAACTTTTTCTTACCTTGTAGTTTGGTGCCTAAGTGTTGTTCTTTGTTAATCAAATCCTTTAGCTTTGCTTTGTTTGAATCATGGGATAACGGTGATAACAAGGTAATATTAAAGTATTTAATTAAGAGGAAAAAATATTGGTACCAAAGTAAAAAATTGAGAAAAAAGTATAAGTATTGTAGAATGGTTTTCCCTTTTGAATAATTATTTTAAATATCTGAAAATTATTTTGGAAAGCATCTTCAAGCATAATAACAAATCACTCGATTTATACGATATAAAAATCACAAATATTTATCCGGAGGGGATCTCCATTTTAAACCCCTCGAACAAACTTATGGTAGATGTATTACCTAATGGCACTTTTTGATTTTTCTGTTGTTAGTATTATAGTTATTCTAAGGTCTATATTTTATAATTATTTTAGGTTATGAATATTTTATGGATGTTATACCTCATCATAATTCTCTTTTATCTTTTATATCTTTCTATTATCTTCTATAATAGTAAAATTGATTTACTCTGATATTGTGAAGTTATACTTATAAATAAAAGACATCATATGTATTGCATACTTCATATAGTGAGAAATTTTTAATTTTATAATACGTTATCGGCATGAGTCTCTAATTAAAGTATGATGTACTTTTACCTTTATTAATTTCCACCTAATAAATCAATTTTACCCTTTTTCGTAAATTTCAAAAAATTAAAGGCACTTTTTTAGACACGTTTTGGGCCATTGTATTGTGCCTCTATAAAAAAATAGTTTTGAAGGTCCCTTCAGAAACCCGTTTCGGGCCCATGACTGCATCATTTTGTGGGCGGGTCTTTTTAGTAAATGGGCTCATGTATTTTTATTTCCAATAATTAAAAATGGAAAGATTTATTGTAAGGTCTCAAGGAATGAAATTATTTATGAAAAGGTCTTAAGGGTTATTAATGCCAGCTGCTCCATTTGTCAATAGTGCTTCTCGACTTGTCATTGACAACAATGTCCAAAAATGTTGTCAATGACAAGTCGAGAAGCACTATTAACAAATGGAGCAGCTGGCATTAACAACCCTTAAGACATTTTCATAAATAACTTCATTTCTTGGGATCTTACAATAAATCTCCCTTAAAAATGTTATTTGGGCCTCTCTTTTGGACACCAAACAGTACTGTTATTGTAGTTCCAGTTTGGGCTCTGTCTAGTTCTTGATCAATATTATTATCGTAATTCCAGTTTGGGCTCTGTCTAGTTCTTGACTAATTATTGAGGCTATGTTTAGTTTTTTTGTTGATGAGATATTTATTTTAGTTCCAGAAAACTTTTGAGCCATGTTGTTTTTATTCGAGAACTTATATATGTGTGTGGATGTGCAAATAAATGTGGTTTGAGTCAAATGACATGTTTAGGGGAGAATTTAATATTTTTTTAAATCAGTCGATTAAATCTTCATCAAGAATTATTCATATTTGGAATTCAATTGTTAGTTAATATTCGTAATTAATATGCAATATTTGGGAGTAGCCACAACATCTTCTATTGCATGAAAGACCAACTTGTTTTTTAGAATAATTTAAAAGAAAAGTATGACCATTAGAATTTAGATATCCTTCCAAAATGCCGTTATAAATGGATGCATTTGCGTTTATAAGCTTTAAGTTTGTAAGCGTGTATAAATTAATCATTTTTAGAATCACTTCTGAGTGAAAATTATATGGAAAAAAAATTTTCTGATGGAGATAAGCTAGAGAAAATATTTCTAATGGAGATATGAATCCAATTTGCTCCTGTAGTGGCAATATATGGAGAAATTTTAATAAATATGTTGATTTAATTTCTTGCCTTTCATAGCTAAATAGAACGATGAGCTTTTGTTAAAAAAAGTTATAAATCCCGTTCAACAAGCCCGACACCATTTCTAGAAGTGAATGTGGGAACAAAATTATGCATTGAAAATGCACTTAATTCTTCCAAATCTTAAATAAACTTATTGAATTTCAAGGATATCTGTAAAAACGGATATCATATATAAATAATAACTTAAAATAATTAAAAATGCCTTAACATTATGATTTCAATCTACGTTAAAAGCTATATATTTGAAAAGTTTCATTTCTTTTCTTCTAGCTTGTATTATACATTCATTAGCATAGCTGAAATGTATGCAACCATACGTTAGAAGTTTACTAGTATGAACCACAAGTTAGGTAACATAAGCAAGCATTTTGATAAGGTAAACAAGAAATTTACTGATTATTTAATGTTTGGCATGTGATAGTAAACTATAAGTTTACTAATACAAAACAGAAGTGATGTAACATTAGCCAACAACTTGATAAGTTAAATCAGAAGTGTGTTGATGAATTTAATATTTGGTATGACTGGTTATGTCATCTTAATTCAATTATGATGGAAAAATAATTATGAATTTATGTGGACATACCTTAAAATATAAGTAGATGCCACAATCTTATGATTTCTTATATGCTACATGTTCCAAGAGAAAATTAATTATTAGACCATCACAAATTAAAATACAGTGTGAGCCTCTCACATTTCTAAAATGGATACAGGAAGATATTTGCATGCTAATGAATCCACTATGCGGATCATTTATATACTATATGGTTTTTAATTGATACATCAACTAAATGGTCACATGTTTACTTGTTATTTTCTCACAACTTGGCATTTGGGAGATTGCTTGCTTGATTGATTATATTAATAGCACATTATTCCGATTATCCTCTCAAGAAAATATATCTAAATAATGTTGGTGAATTTACTTTAAAAGCGTTTAATGAATATTGTATCTCCCTTGGAATTGATGCTGAACATCATATAGCTCATGTTACACGCAAAATGGACTAGCAGAGTCATTGATTAAACAATTTTAATTGCGAGACCTTTAGTTATGAGATCTAATTTTCCAATTTCTGCTTGGAGCAATGCCATTTAAGCCAAATTATTTAAGGTCCCCCTTGCAAATGGTGTTTGGTCAAGAACCTAATATTTCCAATTTAAAAAAATTTTGGGTGTACAATATATGTGCTTGTAACACCACCAAAATGCATCATAATGGGTCTTTAAAGAAGGATGGGAATATATGTTGGATAGGAATCTCCTTTGATTATAAAATATGTAGAACATTTTTTATAAGATTAGTATACAACGTGATTCATCGATTATGATTTTGATGAATCACTTTTCCTCACATTAGGAGAAAAAAATAAGCAATTGGGTAAAGAGATTAGTTGGAATAAATTATCACTTGCTCATTTTGATCCTTGTACGAAACAATGTGAACTAGATGTTGACAAAATAATTCATTTACAAAACTTAGCTAACAAATGCTCGAAGGATTTACTAACCCAAAGATAGTGACAAAGTCACATATCCCAGCTGCTAATGCTCTTATAGGAATTGATGTCCTTGAAGGACAACCTATTGTGAATGAATCTAAAGATAAAAGTCCTTGAAAGAGACAAGGAGCCAAGAATGTTAATAGTCAAGTTGAGATAATCAAGAAAACTTGATTGCTCTAGAAGAACCATCACCTAAAGAGTTATTATCTCCATAAGAGAATATTGTAGTCCTAGAAGAGACTCAAATACTTAACACATAAGGAAAAAATGAGATTTTAATAAATTATGTCATGAATTGAATCTGATGAGATTAAAATGAAGTCAACGTTAATGATATATTTGCTTATAATATGGCATATGATATAATGAATTATGAAGAGGATCATGAGGCAATATCCATTGATGAGTGCCAACAAATAAAGGATTGGATCCTATAGAAGGATATTATTAACGCAGAATGAAAATCATTTGAAAAACAATTGATTTTTAGACCTACAGTATTTACACCTGTAGATGTAAAACTCATTGAATACAATTAGGAATTTGTATGAAAGAGAAATGAAAATGGTGAAATTACAAGATATGAGGTATGTCTTGTAGCCCAAAGCTTTACACAAAGACATGGTATTAATTTTGAAGAAATGTATTCACTAATAGTTGATGCGACTACTTTTCAATATTTGATTAGCTTATCAATAATGAAGGACTTGACTTGCATCTCATCGAAGCCATGACTTCCTATTTAGATGACATACTTGATAGTAATATTTATATAAAGGTCTTTGAAGGACTCAAGATACCAGAAACATCAAATGCAAGTTCTTGAGAACTATTTCAATTAAGTTCAACAAATCCTTGTATGGCTTAAAACAATCAGGATGCGTGTCATATAATTGGCTTAGTGAATATCTATTAAAAGAATGAAATAAAAATGATTCAATGTGACCAAGCATTTTTATGAAACAATGTAGAGTGTGTTTGCTATAATGTTATCTATGTTGATGATATCAACATCATGAAAACTCCTAAAGAGATTCGAAAGGCAATTAATTGTTTAAAAGGAGAATTTGAAATGAAGTACCTGGGAAAACAAAATTCTACATGGAATTACAGATTGATTACCTGAAAAATGGGATCTTTGCATATCAAGATACTTACAAATATTATGTCACATATATTATGTTCAAGTCACATATATTTTGTCACATATATATTGGATCCTAGAACTTTTTTCCATGGATAAGTCACATTTATTATGTATCCCAATGATTGTGAGGTTTTTACAGGTTGATAAAGATCCTTTTCAGACCTCGAGAGATTAGCAAAGAAGAAGATGAAAAATAACTTGGTTCGGAAGTATTAGAACTTAGCGCTATTAAGGCACTAATGTATTCTTGTTAATCACACATGCATTGGCATATCATTTGGTGATAACATATTAGCAAGATATAGTTCTTCACCAATACAAAAATATTAGAATGAATTGAAACATATTATTCGTTATCTTAGAGACACTATGGAATAGGTTATTATACTCAAGTGTATCAAGTATGAACTGATTGGTTTTGAAGATTCTAGATTTTGTTCTAATCCATATTATACCTATTTACATGTAGAAGTATAACTATTTCCTAGCGATTTATACCAACCATATCATCTAATCATGCATATATTCTAGAAATTCATGAAGCAATTCAATAATGTGTATGGTTGAGATAAGTAATATATCATGTGCAAACCTCTTGTGGTTTATTTTTAGGCAAGATGTTCCCAACAGTCATTTATGAGGTTAATGCTATATGCATTGCCCAACTAAAAGAAGGTTATTTTAAAGGTAATAGAATGTAACATATTTCACAAAAGTTCTTTTTTTCTCATGGCCTTAAAAAGGGGGTGAAATTAATATTCAACAAATCCGTTCTATTAAAAATCTAGCTGATTTGTTCATAAGTTACTTCTTAGTACAATATTTGAAAAACTTGTTCATGATATCAAACTTTGCAAACAAAAGATATCATGATGTTGTCAAAAGGGGGGAATCGATACACTGTATACTCTTTTTTCTCTTATTTAGATTTTTCCCAATAGATTTTCCTAGAAATATTTTAAATAAGATAGCACTAGAAAGTGTACCAATAAATGTTATACTCTTTTCTCTACTAGGTTTTTTCCATCGAGTTTTTCTTAATTGCTTTTTTAATGAAGAACACTTTTAGCCATAGATAAACATAGAAAAGTGTTATGAATATATCTGGATATTCATTTCTTACCGTAGTCTCCCTTTATTTTTTGTACCCATTGTTATCTTCTGTAATCATGGAATGATTCACCCCGATATTGTAAAGTTATACTATAAATAGAAGGTATCATTTATGTAGTAACAATTCTTTCTTGTTTCTTTAATTCTCTATACTCTTCTTCCTTTGATTTCATAACAAAGGTCTCATTTTAGCATTTTATATATACGTAATTTTTTTGATACAATATCTATATGTAACTTGTAAACTCTAGTTGCTTTAACTTCATTGTCTTTATGTAGCAAAAAAAAAACTTCATTGTCTTTTTGGTGGTAAAAAAAAAACTTCAATGTCTTTTTATTAAAAAAATAATTCAAGCCTATAACGGTATGCACTGTGAGGCCCAAATGGAAACTATGTCAAACCAACTGTGATTTTTAATTAAAAAGCAAAAAAGCATTTTGGACCTTCTCGCCAATCAGTCTTTCTTGTCACCAATTTGTTAGGTTTTTTCCGTATCATTCTACTGAAGGCAACTTTAATCGAGTCATTATTGAGCACTGAACTTATGCACATCTTTCAATATAAATTTTATTTCATTACGTTATGAGTAACTAACATTTTTTGTTATACCCATTAGTGCGGGTTTTTCTAATACATTGACTGATTGTTGGGCAGAAGGTATAGGAGAGTATAAGGCCATTAGGGTCCAAATAAAACAGTGGGCCTGTGGGTTCCAAGATACAACCGAACCAGGCTAATATGGGATTCACTAAATTACATGTATAACATCCACATTCAACACGAGGTTACTCTATTAGTTCATTGTTTAATTATGATTCTCTACAAACAAGTTATTGGTCAGGATAGTAAGTAGTCACATCTCCATATAAAGGTGAAGATATTTACGTTCTTAACCTCGAAATAAAAAAAATCAATCTCAGGACTTGGAAACAAACTCATAAAAAAGATTAGGTCACTTTTTTTTTTCGTTTTATTTTTCTTTTCTTCTTAACAGAAGGAAGAGTACAACAGAGTACATCAACCACAAAGTGGTAGAAAGAAAACCATTGCCCCATCTTCTACGCCAAAACAAAAAAACAAAACGAAAGGAAAGGGTTCCTTCAACAATACAGGATGATAAGTTGATAACAGCTCTCGGTGTGTGTAAATATAATCTCTTGTTAGCTAAAATGATTCTGTTTCGTTGCTGGCCAGAAAGGCAAAAGAAAAGCCATATGACTACACAAACAACCATCAACAAAATATTATTATAAAGAAAGAACAAGTAATTATTATTAATTTTTACGCACGTAATTCTTAGTTTCTTACCATTTGAGTCTGCCTTAAGTAACTTATTAATGTGGCTATCACTTTAGATTTCTGGTAATTTTACCTTCTTGAATAATCATCAATGTCAATAAGCTTTATACTCTGTCCTCTAAAAATACATAGTGAAAAATTGTGAAGGAGTTTGATTGTTGTACATAAAATGTGCTTGTTTGGCAACATCGTTGCCAAAACGGTACACGTAAACCGAGATAAAACCATCTTGAAATCTGTAAAAAACATCTTGAAATCCATAAAAACCATCTTGAAATCCATAAAACCATCTCGAAATCCACAAAATGCCTCAGAATCTGTAAAATCCATTCTCCCAACAGAGTTCCCAGGCACACACAATGAAGTTTGAACTTGTTTCATCATTTAATAAGCTTTTTTTTCATTAATCCATGATAAATTGTATATCTCCAAATTCTTTTATCCACTCATTCTCTCTCTCTCTCTTTTCCACTCATTCTTTTCGTCACTAACTCCCTCCATAAATAAAGTGTTTTAGGAAATTTAATTGCATTTTTACATATTATTTTTTACCAAATTTTTGAATAATATAGTTTAGTTATTTTACCTTATATTTTGAATAGGAAGAGTACTATGTAAAAGTAGAATGGATTATTTTTGTGATTTTTGTGTTTACTTTCCATTCATACAAGTGATCGTTAATATAATTAGTTTTCTAATAAAATAATTTTAATTTAATTTTCTTTAAAAAACAAACAATTCACGGCTAAATATAAGGGTTTGAGAGTTGTCAAAGTCATGATTGGGTGTAAATAATTAACAGAGAAGTTTGATGGCGATATTGTAATTATAATTATAATTACAATTATTACTTAGAAGTTGTGATTAACGCAATAATTAATACAACTAAAGGCGGCAGCTTGACGTTGATTATTGAAGATGGTGGATTTCGAATTCCCTCTT
>JANTPZ010092201.1:0-15988 GCA_025593235.1 Vachellia pachyceras
TAAAAGCCCACCAATCCTTCAGGAAGTTGGGTACACCGATGATGATGTCTTTATAAAACGAGTGGTTGCAAAAGGTGGTGATATTGTGGAGGTAAGATATTTAATACCACATCTCATATGTTCTTTTCCTTTTGTAGTTAATAAAAAATTTGATAGATTTGTATCTATGAATTGTTCCGTTTCCTGATATAAACCAAGTCAATTTAGTCTAGTGAATCTAATTTAACCAAACCACGACAGACTAGAAGAAACTCGAAATTCATATAGCACTATCAAAAACATTTTTTATTCCATAAAATTAAATGATTAGTGGTTGTCCAAAATCCGGCAAAATCTCTTTCAAAATACTGATATTTCATAATCTGTACGGTAGTCTCAATTCAATAGTTAACACTTCAGACAAAAGAAATTATGGTCCCTACAGTTACATTATAATTTGCGCTTTTGATGTTGTCTTGCACAGTAGATACTTTCACAGACCCACATGAAAATGTCACAAATAATGACATAAGGAATTGCTTAGTCATATGGAGAATTTAGTTCAGAAATCTCGAATTTATCCATTTGGGGTGAGTACATATGGAGAATTAGGATATTGTTGTTTTGCAAACTTAGTCACTAAGGCTCCAAAGTTGCTTTGACTACTGAACCGTGCCTGTCTAGTGAAGTGAATTGGATGATTGGGTTGAGCCCTCTTCCCCAGTCACTAAGGCTTTCACATCTTTCTTTGTTACTTAGTTTTCTCTGTCTGATTTAGTATTGTCTCTCAAACTAAGATCAATCTTGTTATATCAGGTTCATAAAGGGCGTCTTATGGTTAATGGGGTTGAAAGGAATGAAAAGTTCATCCTTGAACCACCCTCTTATGACATGACACCTACGGTAAGTGTTTACTTTTTATACTGTGGCTTTATTCTCCTCGCCCTGTTCTCAAATATGTCTTTAGAAGAGGAACATCAATGTAATACCCAATTCTTACATGACCGTATTAGATGAGGGGTCTAGAACTAGAAAACACTACATAAGCTACAAGAAATGATAACTTAGATAACTAAGGCATGCCATTTTAGGCCATGTCGTTTGTCTTTCTTGTAGTTGTGTTGGGCTAGTTGAGGTGGAGGGGAGGAATTGGGAAGATTCAATATTTGTTTCAATTAGATTCCCTGTATTTGGATTATCTTTAGAAGAATAGCTTCCGAAGAAAAAGTGATAAAAGTGATTTTAGATAATAGATTTTGATAAAATGAGTGTTTGGATAGTTGTTATTAGAATCACCTTTTCATATGCAAATTACCAAAAAGGACATAAGCTAATGTGATAGTTGCATAAAAAATATGATCTATTATTAGAGGAAATGAGAAGGATATTTTTGGTAGAGCATATATTATAATCATAAAAAGAAGAAAAAGTAGAAAAAGGTAGCTTTTCTAAAACCATGGTTTTGAAGTAAAAAGCAATTTTCCAAAATTTTCTCCTGTTTGTTTACCCCAAACCTTTTACAAGCCGAAGTGCTTTTTTATTGTTTGCCAAACACACTCAGAGCCTTAATTACCCATTTAGTCTTAATAGTACATTGTTTTGCAGCGTGTGCCGGAGAATTACATTTTTGTGATGGGAGACAATCGCAACAACAGCTATGATTCGCATGTGTGGTATGTGTTTTTAGATTCATAATTTTCCAGATTCTGTGGTTCGCCTCAATTTCTTGATGTTGCCATGTGATGAATATGATTTATTCAGGGGACCCCTGCCAGCCAAGAACATCATAGGGAGATCAGTTTTTCGGTATTGGCCACCAAATAGGATTGGTAGCACAGTATCTGAGCAGAGTTGTCCCGTTGAAACTGACCAGGGCCCTAGTCTTGCTTCGCAATAGAAGCTCCTCACGATGCTTCTTTGTGAATTGTAAGATAATTTAGTCAATGTTGTTGTCATTCCATTATTCGTTGGTTCTGTACTTCTGGAAAAGGTATAGGACTTGTCCTGGGGCAATTTTTTATCGCCCTTATTGGTCCATGTAATATTTCTGATAGACAGATTTTGAGGTACAAGGGCGGCTAATACTACCGATGATTGCGTATTCCTTCTTTCAAATGGCCATTTTGCAGCTCTATGTTCAAAGAGGAATTTCTGAGTTTTTAAAGATTGCATAACACGGTTGCATATTTGACAATACTCGTTCACACGAGGGATGTTTCTAAAAGTCAGCACTGACTTTGTGGCATAGTCTAGTCATGCATGGAAGAATGTTTTATTAAAGTTCCCAATCCTGAGCCCCGAGACACAGAAAACAACTTTCAAACGGAAGCACAAACATCCTCTGCTCTCTCAGCTTTCCAACGGAAGAAACGCAGTCGAACAAAAAAGTATGATTGTTTTAATATTTATATATCCGTTGGTCATAACTAAAAACATAAAGCAAAAAAAAAAAAACTCTGCAAACATTATTGATTGTATAATTAACTATTTACACAGCATGGTTATGTCGCTAGAAATAGCAGCTCATCCAACGGAAAAGACAGCTTATCCAAGGTGTACGGGAAGGGTGAATGAAGGACTAATACCCCCCTTCAAGATTTTATCCTTCCCATTCCCCGTTAAAAAGAAATTCTACTTTCTTTTCACCAAAAAAAAAAAAGAAATTCTACTTTCAAACTTCTATGATACAAGAGATTTTCCAAGTAAATCATTTTCCCGTTTCCAGTCTAGCACTGCCAGGTTGCAGCTAGAACATCATCATACCAAAAAAACCATCAGTCGTATGTACAAGCATTCTCTTTAGGTTTTATGGGTTTGTTACTGTGGGTAGTGACAGTAAACAAGCAAGTGACATGCTTCCGATGTTTTGACCTCACCAGCTTCCCGACAACATTACCTCGCGACTTAACTTCAAAATCTAGCTTCAATGGAACTCCTTCATTGTCAACTGAACCAGCTAAGTTTGCTCCAGCACCATATAAAGGAACCCTGTTTCTCTGGAGCTAGACATACACAGGCTTGTGGGTTTTTCTTCCCCGATAGGAATTCTTCAACTGCGGCAAAATGTATATCAACATTGAATGAAAGAATGGTGGTCATCAATCAATATGCAAAAGTTCCCTTTTGTTTCTCATTTGTTCTGGAGCCAATCTTTCTGTGTTTAAAAAGCTAGGGTCACTGTTAAAAATCTTACCTCACCAGTTGCAATTGCAATCTCAGAATACATGAGATACACCGACTTGGAGCTTACATGAACTCCAAAAAATGTTGCCGGGTTATATACGGTCATCTTCACTGAGCAATTCGTCGTCAACATCTTGGTTGGAACTCCTGTAGGATCTGATCCTTCTCCTAAGTAGAAGCTGTGTACTGTCAAACTCTGGAAGAAGTGAATCATTACCAATTTACAGTTATGCCCCTTTGGTACGCAAAACTGATTTGGATGGAATTGAAAGTGGAACTGGAAATGGAAGTACGATTAAAGGTATGTTTGGTATGCTGGAAGAAGTAAGGTATTATTTTAATTTAATATTTATATTTATAATGTGAAAAGACTAATATACCCTCTATACAAAAAATCTCTTGTCGTGGGAGATAATCTGACGAGCAAGCTTATGGAGGTAGTTGGAGATTGGGGGTGCGGGTCGCCATTGCCGTCCTTACATCTTCCATGTTTATCGTTGCCGCTGTCATCCACCATCACCTTCGTCGTTGTCTTCTTCCCTAGCAAATCTGAGGAGCCACGTTTATAAGCCATTGTTTTCTTCCCCGGCAGATCTGAGAGAAATAGTAAAAACAAGGAGTCATCGTTGTCATCTTGAGTCATGTTTGTCGCCTGGTCCAGATATTTGGGGCTGGAGGTCGTCGTTTGTCGCCTGGTCCTTATGCCTTCCGCTTTCGTCACCAGAGATTGGGGCTACGTTTTCATCGCGTTCATCACCACTTTGAGTTAATCGTCATGCTATGCCTTCCGCCGTTCGTCCTCCATCGCCTTCCACCGTCAATCGATTGCTGTTTGCCTTCCGCCGTAAGTCATCCATCACCGTTGTCCTTACGCCTCTGTCTTTGCCACCGTCATTGCCAAATTTGTTCAAGGGCATAATGGTCCATATTTTCAGTTCCATGGAACTAATCTCAGATCTCGGAGGGGAGATGAGAATTACCACTTCCCAAGTTTAAGAGCTCGTTTGTTACGGTGGAAGTGATTTTGATGGAAATGGAAATGGATATGGATATGGAGTTCAAAAGTGCGTTTGGTATGTCTTGGAAATAAATGTTGATTTTTATGTAAAATTACCAAAATACCCTTATAATTATTTGCTCCCTCCCTTCTCCTCTGTTGCAACCCTCCACCTCCCTGCTCACCACTTCCGACCTCCCTCCATTTTTATACTCCTGCTCATCTTCCAATCTCCCTCCCTTATCTTAATTTTTATACTCTTGCATATTTTTTTTCCATTTTTGAAACAAACCAAAAACTTATCCAATGATCGCAGCGGGCCAACACTTTCGCGGCGATTTTCACAAGCAAGAACCAGGAATGGAGGGCGATTTTTGTGGCGAGCCAACACTTTTTTGTTTCACCCTTGACGACACTATCCCGTGGCTTTCTTCTTGTGCTCGACTATATGAAAATTCAATGATTGCCTTCCATCATTGCAATTGGCATTATTCATGAGTACGTTCCAACTGGTTCTTGCTCCGCCTCACTCCCATTGGATGCACGCCGCAGTCTGGCCCCAGCAGCGTCGTCCTTCCGATTACACTCATCAGTTGGTCATTCTGGCTCTGCACAATGCATATCCTCTCTGGTCCAACGTTCGTATCTGCATAACCTCTCACCAACACAGCCACCAAGGAATCTCGTCGGAAGTGGAGGGAAGATCGTCGAAGACAGGGAAGAAGGTTGCCGACGTGGGGTGTAACGCTCGCGAAGGCATGTCTGGCCCGCTACAGCTCTGATAATGAAGATTGTAAACAGTGAAAGCCAAGCCAAAGCATGAAAATCGAACGGGATACGAAGGGCAAAAATGGCTTCTATGGACATGGAATTGCAAAACTTAGGATGGGGGATGGAATTGCAAAACTCATTTTTGATGGATATGGAAATGGAATTGGACTCCATTTCCATGCTGCCAAACATGTTTGTATGGTGGAATTGGGTTTCATTTCCATTTCCATGTGCCCAATTCCACCATACCAAACAGGGCATAATGAAACTGACACTTCCATAGAAGTGAGTTCTCTCCTGCCAAACAGATCAAATTTTCTCGTCCCACCTCAATTCCAATTCCACCGCCTCACTTCCATCGCACCAAACGTAGCATTAGATTACCCATGTATTTCTTTATATACCCTAAACAGAGAAACAGAATCCAAACATTAAGAATTTAAGATGTGATAGATAGGAATTGGAAGCACAGTTGACATTTTCAAAATCTGTCCGTAAATGCAATTCCAAGTACTTGACTTGTTTTGAACTCCTAATATGTGATAGGCAGTCCACTTTATCTTTTCAATCTATATAACATCTATACATAAAACATCTCTGTTGATTGCTACGCACCGCCACCGCCAGGCGACAAGACGGGTGCCAAAGCCTCAATATATCAGGAAACACATTTTTAACAATATCATCACCGTCCATTTAACAGATACAAGTGTATGGCCTAGATTTCGTTTTACAAGTAACGGTGCCGTTTTGGTTTGGGAGGGTTAGCGAGCTTTCGAGCCAGTGAGACCGTAGAGGCTGAGACAATCTCACTTGCTTAGAGCCTTGGTTCGGACCCCCTCCTCCCTGACCTCTAATCTCACTCGCACCGGCACCGCCTCTTCCTCTCTGCTTCAGTCATCCTTCCGCCTCTTCATTGGTTGTGGATCATACTCTCATCCACTCGATTCATCCTTTTCCATCTTCGCTTCCTGGTTGGCCTGGTTCGTCTTCTTCGTCTCCGATTTACCCGTGGTCTGGTTGGTTCTCACTTCGTCTTTAATTATTCATTCTCCATTTTAACTTTCTTTTCTTTCTTTTTATTTCCTCTATTTCTTTAAACCAGCTTCATGGTTCTGTTACCACTTTCGAAGGATCGTTGCTTCCCTTCCCTTTTATTCCGTAGTTTTTAACTCTCTCGTGTCCCTACTCTCTCGGGTGGTGACTGGTGAGATCACATTCAAAGTCCTAGCAATCTCATTACCTTCCCCTTAATTATATGGCTGTGTGGACTGTGGAGTGTTTTTTGAAAAAAAAAAAAAATTGTTGCGTGTAGACTGTCTTTTTATTTAAAAAGCATTGGTCTTTGATTAGTTAACTTGAGTCTTGTTTTACTCAAATGTTGATGTTGAACAAGTTCCAACTCAGGTGCTTGATTGTAGTTACAAAAGGATTCTTACATAACTCTGTTTCTATTGAACAGTAATCAGACTTATCTCTTGAAATGGGTTGGAAAGCAGCTGAGAAACTTATTAGGCATTGGAAGGTTCTTAGAGGGGACAATGTAAGCTAGTATTATTTTTTCTGCATCCTTGTTATGGCTGTTGTCATTCTTTTTCACATCATTTTGCTTTGAAAGGGATTTATTGTTGTCATTTTTGACAGGTAATGATTATACGGGGAAAAGACAAAGGCGAGTCTGGGATTATTAAGTGTGTAATCCGCTCTCAGAATCGTGTTATAGTTGAGGGGAAAAATCTGGTAATATCAAAATTTCTTTCGTTTTCCCTTTCTTTGTTAAAGTTTTGGTTATTTGAAATATTAAAACATCAATTTTGGTTTGTCAAGCAACTTCCCTAATCAGCTTGGCAATTAATATTTTGAAATATCAAACCTTAATTGGATTTATGATATTGGTGAACTCACTATTATGGAATATGTCATTGATTCTGATTCTGTCGTGCAAGAAAGATATGAACTTTCTTAAATCCTCTGTATGGGATAATGGATCACAAAGTAGTCATGCTGGGCAACAATTTATTCGATCATGGCTTGAATCTGATGGTCTATTAGTAAACTCTTTGTTATAGGAATATTTTGCCTTTGTTTTGTAAGTCTTTTGATTTTGCTCATTCAAAGATTTTTAAATGATGTAGTTTTAGATTATGCATGTGTATATGCTTTCGTAATTTCTTTTTCTCATGAAAATCTGAATTAGATTGTGCATTGAGCGTCTAATTTTCTCCGTATGCATGATAGATTTTCACTTTAATGCTTTTGTACTTCATTTTAGGTGAAGAAACACATTAAGCAAGGACAAGGTCATGAAGGGGGGATCTTTACTGTTGAAGCCCCGATTCATGCTTCAAATGTCCAAGTTCTTGATCCATTGACAGGGTATGCAGATGTTAATATACTGAATCGGTGATTGCATGCAAAGGGGTTGGAGTTGGATGATTTTAAAATGTTAAGTCTTTTCTTGTTCAGGAAACCTTGCAAAGTTGGGATTAGATATCTTGAAGATGGTACTAAAGTCAGAGTGTCCAGAGGTATAGGAGCATCTGGGTCCATAATCCCCCGGCCTGAGATCTTAAAGATAAGAACTACCCCAAGACCTACAGTCTGTACGCACTTAAAACTCATGCTTCCTTTTTGTTTAGGCCATGCATGTGCCTTACCGTTGAGCTGTAATTGTCATCATATAGTTGGTGAAATACACAAATTGTTTTATAATAAAATTCACAAGACACGGATGGAAAGGAAGGGAGTGAGGGTTATTTGTTGAATTGTATGCTTAAATTGTAAGCTTGCTTCTAGTTCTTGATAGTCATATAGGTTAGAAGCTTTTTATGTGAATGTATAATATTTATATGCTAATGTTAACGGGTATTGTGTAATACACTCTTCGTTGAACAGAGGGATCTGGGTGATGGATCTGACTATACCTGATAACCCAAATGTTCATTCTCGAGTCTGATGCTAGATACAGTGCTATTTAAAATCGTCATTTTCTTGTTCCTTCTTTGCTCTGGGCTCCTATTCTTTATCCTCATTTTGTTTGGAACAACCATCTTTTGCTATTTTTTCTGCATCGGTATCACTTGCAACTAGTTGGCCAACACCTCAGTTGGAGACAATTTGAGCAAATGTAGATGTTTATATGGTTTCAATGAACACTGGTGTTGATAATCTATTTTTTCAATTGTAATTATCTTGCTGAGTATCAAACTCATTTTATTATTCTTTTTGCAGCTGGTCCCAAAGATACTCCAATGGATCTTGTGCTGGAAAAGACTTACGACGCCAAAGCAGGGAGGGGCATGCCTGACCTTTAAAGAGATTATGCACTTTACTATGGCAGTGATTAGCAAATTGGTTTTGAATGGTTATGGTCTTGATAACGGACCTTTGTTGCTCCACGTCAACCATCATGTCAAGAAAGTTCCGATTTCAAACGCGAATTTCAAGGATTAGCAAATAGTTGGATCGATTTAAATAATCAATGGTTCTTCTGCTTCCCAGGTGGAATGTTGTCTATTTAATTGGTGGCACCTTCAGAAGGCCATTTTCCTCCATAAAATGTACAAGACGCAGGACTATTCCTGCTTGTATAATACATGTTTGCAGATGGATTTTGTTTTTCTTGGTGGACTGAAGATGAGTTTTTCTTGCCATCACTTCTATTTCATGAAAATTCCTTGTTTAACTCCACCCACCCACAAAAAATTATTAGAAAAGCACTTTTTGTTGTTGCATGAACCAATACCTCAAGTTCAGTTTCTATACACGATGCCCAATCTCAGATTAATATAACCTACTAACTCCATTTGTAAGATTAAAAAGAAAAGATTTTTGCCTAAAATACCAAAAATTTTAAAACAAGCTAAAGCTACATCTTGGATAGGAATAGGCAAAGCAGAGGGCGCCATTGTGAAGCAAGACTTCCAAGCAAACGCTTAACAAATTCTAAATTATATTACAAAGGAAAGAATGTTACAAGTGCCATCAGCATTTGAAATACTCTCATAAATCAACAAATGAAATCTGCATTCCAAACCCGTCATGAGTGCATCATGGCCTATCTGATGGCTCCATCTGGAATGAACGAACGTAGCAAAGGAACCAATGAGTCTTGCCTCTCAGCTTCTGTCAGGAGGCCTACTTCTATCACTTGTACTAATTACCGCACGTGAATCCACCGTCGACAGAATCTGTGGCATTGACATCCCTCCAGAAACAACAATTTCTGCAGTGTTCATAGCAATTTCAACTTACTAATCCATGCCTGGTCCTTATAGCCACACACACACACACGTTCCAAGTTGCATACATCCATCCATCATACCTAAACAGCCCATGCTCAAGGATGATAGCTTAGAGCATGAGTTAGTATTGACTTGATCTGGGTTCTATACTTGAGAGACTTGTAAGAAACTATAAAAACCAAAACAACTCACCGATTCCTTCACGGACGGACAAATTTGGTCTAATGACATCACGGGTGTTGACAAGAAAAATATCACCAATATAAAGATGGTTCGTGGGAACATAGACACAGCATAGCTCTTCATCTCCAGAATAGCTCTATCAGAGAAAAATGCAAGAATTAACCAGCTGCTTAAACTTTAAAAACACTAATAATAGAATTTTCATCAATGGGCATTTATCTTCAGCTGAAACTTCATGGACAAACAGATTTACACCTAGGAAACCGTAAACACGCATGATAGGCATGAAGATAAATGAAAACTGATTATAGCCTACGTCAAGAATCTGAGAAACTCAAACTGATACATTGCACCTGACTTTCAAGATAAACAATAAAGTGCAAGGAATTTAAAGATCAAAGCAATCCACGACATAAGAATAGTAGATGCAATTGTGCAAGTTAACAAACCAGAGTGTCACGGTGCCAAAAACAACACAATAATATGGGGAAACAATTGGCTCAGCCTTCCGATGAGTTGCAATCTAAAACAAGAATTCCCGAGGGGGGAAACTAAATAATAGGATTTAATTAATGCTATAATTTATCAGGCAAAAACATATAGGCATCAATATATGCACTTCAGATGAAACAGGTAAATGCATCTAGGTAAGTGCAAATCCCATGAGCAACATTGATTTGCATTATCAATAAGCAGGCAGAGACTCTGAAGTCTAGCCATTCCCTTTCAGACTAGCAAAACTCAGTCAGAAAACAACCAGGATTACGATATAGAATGTAAGTGATAAGGAAATCATAACTACACGAAGAAACATTCTACTCTTGTACAAAATACAAAAAAAAAAAAGTTTAGAAACATTGAAGTTCTTTAGAAACCTGAAGTACAACAGAAGAGGTGATAAATCCAAATGCATATTCACCAACTCGAGGGTGCCTAATGATTGCTACTTCTTTGAAGGCTTGTGTATTTTGATCTGCAACAACACATTTTAACATATATTAATCACCCCCAAGCTGTTATATTCCAATCAAGCTTAAAAGAAGTTTGAACACCAACCTGGTGAAATAGCAGCACTAATTTGTTTGGAGGCATTATAAATATGGCGTACAAGTGGCATTCGCTTGATAAACCACTCCCCAAGGCCCAGGACAGATGCGCCCAACCATGATGACATGAAAACCCCGACCAAGAAGATAAAAGTTGTGGAAGTTATGAATCCAAGACCTGATAAAGAAGCATTAGCGAATAATTGCAGACATTTTGTCACATACGCTTGTTCCATGAGTGATGAAGGGATATATTAGATTCTAAAGCTACTTACCAAATATATCGATTCCAAGTTGAGCATAGATAGGAGAAAAAAATCCATCCACGAAATGAATAAACCACCAAGTTATATAGAATGTTATTGCAATTGGAAAGAGAATGACGCTGCAAATGAAGTAACGGTCAGCTATGGGAGCGTTAAGTTAATGCATTTTCTGACATGGTAAATATAAGTCTCCCGAAACAATCAGGTTTGGTCAAAGCAGGAAATATCTAGGTCCTATTTGGCATCACCATGAGAAGAAACGAATAACAGTATTCTAGAAATGGCATACGATCATCCTAGGTCATCTGCTATTTCTCAAAGAATAGTAAAAACAAAAAAAGACATTAGAAGTTATATTAATTAAAGTGTCCATGCTTGTAGGAGTTTATCAAGCTGCATTAATGCAAAAACGAGCATTCAAATGATGAAGGTGGAATTTTCCTTGTTTGGCGGATGAAAGAAGACACTTTCAAACAAAAAAGTATCCTAAGACATCACTCCCTCTTAATTTATTCATCTATTGTAGAACAGGGTTGTTTTTCTAGCCTCTTCATGTCAGTTCACGTATTTCTGACAAAGTTTTCTTCTATAAAATGAAAGGGAGCCAGATGGGAGAATTCCTGATCCACCTTTTTTGACAGATTTTAAAGAAATCTTATCTATCAACACAGGAAAAATAGACAAATTTTGCATAGTAAAATGCCCCATCCCTGAAAGTTTGTAAGCACAGAATTTAATGTATCTCTCTGTATGTACAGACATGGATAAAAACTAAAACTGCTAGCGCGCGTATGGTTTAGATTTCGGAGAATAGAGTTTGGAAAAACAGCTGGACAACTACAATAATGAAAATTAGGCGGTACATATGAGCACACATGTGAATGCACGAATAAGCAATAACATAGCATACGTCCAAGGCAATCCAAGGCAAGAATAGGACGATTTAAATTTGATGTAAGAAACTAAGAATTACGCACCATCCAGTCATGAACTTTTTAGACGCCCAGCTCCTAACAACTTTGTAAAACGTCTACAAAGGGACAAATAAAAATTGCAATCTATCAGGCAAATACTTCGGGCAGAAAGAGAGAGGAATAAAATATACAACTGAAATAGAGAGATAACTCTTTGTGAATCAAGTATTTAAATTCAAACACATAAGGATGCAATCTTGTGAAAATTGACATGCTTATCAATAACAAGTTAACGAAATCGCTATTCATTTTGCTTTAAAATGAAATCACGAAAAAAAGAAAAGAACTTCTTAAACGTTTCGACCAATAGATTTCATCGCATTAACAGGCCTGAAAGATGATAATTGAAGGAGATTAAAAAACAGTTTAACTCGTGATATGTTCAATAAAAAAAATGCTAAGCAGGTTATCTAGCTCCAATTCAGCATAAAATCGTAGCAACCATGCACACAACAGTAGGAAGCGATTTGAACAAGGCCGTGATTAATCGCTTATAGTAGAATTTTTCATCACTTCCTTTTTATGGATAAAGCACACATGGACAAATAGAAAACCTAAAGCAATGAATGAATCAATCACCTCGCGGCCAGCGTGATGAGCGGAGGAGGAGGAGGATGAAGGCTTGGTAACGGCATCGTCGTGGCCGGAACCGGCCACCGGGATGAGAAGCTCGCGATCTCTGTCTCTGTTGGCCATTATAGTCGGCGATTGGTCATCGCCCATCGGAAGGAGGAGACGCAAGTAAGCAATAAATCAAAACCTCACAACTTGATATCGAAGGTCTCGCTTCTGCATCTGGGTCCCTGGTCGGAACGAACGACAAACGTCAAAATTTTCAAATAAAAAAGAATAAATCTTTCATACCCCAGAGATCAGAATCCCTATCTGACTTCAACCTTCCTTGTTGGCTAAAAAAAAACTTCAACCTTTGGGTTTGTTTGGATAGACCGTTAGGAAACGAACACAAATTTCAAAGGTAATATATGAAAATAATTTTATCTCGATAAATGTAGGAATGGTCAAACAAACCTATTATTGTTTTATAAAATTAGAGTTTTAGAGTACAGGAAAATAGAATAGCATAAGAGATTGAGGAAAGGGGAAGAGAGTATATATTCGTATGCATAGTACATTATCCATGTACCAACATAAGAAATTACAATGATATTAAACAATTTAACGTATAATTGGAGTTACAGGGAAGGGAACGCATATTTAAAACTCTTTAATTAAGAGGTTAAAAAATAGAGAAATCTATTGAGAGGTCCCAAATAGAGAATTTATTTAATGAATGGTCTTAATTTTTAAAATATTTATCAAAAGGTTACATTGACAACATGAGGTGTCAATACAGCGCATGATGTTGTCAATGTATAGAACCTCATGTTGTCAATGGGATTTTCGGACAAATATTTTAAAAATTGGAACTATTCATTAAATTAGTTCCTTAATTGGGACCTCCTAATAAATTTCCCTAAAAAATATAATACCATAAGATAGAATTTCATGAGTCATAAAAAATCTACACCACAAATCAAATTTTATTACACTCCCCTAGGATGTTTTTAGACTAACATTATGCTTCATTAAAAACCTTACTAAAAAAAATCTATTGAAACAAAAAATTAAAGCATCCATAATCTTCTAAAGAAAAGAAATGTTTTAAAACAAAGTCAAAATACATAATAACCAATAATGCACTCATTAAAGGAAAGCATAAATTAGTTTAAAAAACATGACTAAAATATTGTTATTCTAACTTCCAACCAAACTCATCTAATCATGATTCTCGAATTAATCAATGACACCTAAGTGTGTGATACTATCAAAGCCATTAATATCGAGCCCGTTTTAGAAAGCGGTGAAAAAGTGCTTTTATGTAAATTGAGGTAAATATACGAAAGAGATTATTTCGATTTATGAAAAACACTATTAAACATGCTTTTAGAAAATTCAGAAGCATTGGCAAATAGGCACATTATCTTTTAGTATGCCACCATCATTGTTGTATGTCTCATTGTGCTTGCCCTGCGAATAATGTTAATAATTACCATTAGTTTTTATTCATGCATATGATATTATTTGTTGGTTCTCTTGTTTACGTGTCGGATAATTTGTAAAATGGTTTTCCTGTTCTCCCTCAGGGGTGGGCTTTGTAGGCGTTGGGCGAGATGCAAAAACAATGGGTGTCTGAGAAAACTTCTCTAAATCCAAAAAATACGTTCAACAGTATTTTTTCGTAAAACATTTATTTCATAAATGGTAAAAGTACTTCTCCACCGCTTTACCAAACGGAGTCAATATATATATATATATATGCGCAATCATCTTGGTTTTACCACCGCCACATGGTAAAATCTTTCATTAATCATTAATCATCTTGGTGCTACCTTTTACATTATTTTATTTTTCTCTACTCCTCTTTCACCTCTTGCCAATTTCATTCTATTCTATTATTAACTAGCACGAAAGCAACAGAAAGTGAGTCAAGTAAAAAGAAAGCTTGTACTTTGAAAAGATCCTATCTAACAAAAGCAGAGAACAGAACTAGCAGTAAAAAATAGAATGTTACTGAAAAGCGTACAGCCTTTACTCCACTTTTCCTGTATGCTTAACAAAAGGCATCAAACCTTGACGTCTCTCGTGGTTAAAAGCACTTATTGATCAGGTCACCAGACTATTATCAACAAAACAATGAGCATATGGCAACTTATGAAGGGTACAAGAAATATCCTTTAAGGGCTTGTTTGGTTGGGGGAAGGGGAAAGGAGGGGATGAAAAATGAATCCCTCCCTCGTTTGGTTTAAACATTTGGAAGGGAGGGGATCCAAAATATATCCCCCCATTCCCTTCCCTTCCCTTATTTTGATTCCCTCCAAATTGGGGGGTTTTGGAGGGAATCAAAAAATTATGACTAATTTACCCCCTCAATTCTATTATATTCCCATCTATACATGGTAAGTTAAAATGCATTGCCTCTCCACTTTTTCATCTGCTCTCTTGAAGCAATTCAGTTAACCAACTCTTTCTTCCTCCTTTGCTCTTCAGATGTTTTTCCAGTCACAAGTTGGATTACAGTAGCAAGTTAAGCATAAATTAAATATTGTAAAATTAAGCTACATATAAATCATTTTTTAATTATTTAAATAAATTATATGAGAGAAGTACCTTAATAATTATTTTGATTAATTAAATAGAATGAGTGATTAATTTTCATGAGTGAAAATTAATTTAAATAAATTGTATAAGTAAATAAATATAAATCAACATATAAGTGTAAAATGGTAAATTGATTATTAACTTCCCTCTCTTCCCCTCCTAAACCAAACAAAAGATAATTAAAAATCTTCCCTTTCTTTCCCCTCTAACTAAACCAAACGAGGTAACTTTATACCATTCCATCCCTTCCCATCTCCTCATAACCATCCCTTCCCTTTCCCCTCCTTCAAACCAAACATAGCCTGAAAGTTTTAGTGGTCGTTTTGATATGTAATCCACATGTATATTATAATCCCCCTTAGTTCCTTCCATGGCAGAATATAACAGTCAGCGAAGTATTCTTTTTTTTTTTTCCTTTTTGGGTCAATTTAATCATCCTCCATGTTTAGGCCTAAAAGAAACCCTGAATAATATATTACATGGTAAGATGTGAAATGTTTTGCATGCCTAGTGTTTGTACCTGCAACAGCTAAAATTGAATTCACGCATGAGTCTTGTGTGTGCAAATTCAATCTATAGCCGTTACCTGTACAAGCAATATATGACATGCAATAATTTAGTTGTTGACTCTTGAAAACTGCATATCCGTATGTTCCATAACATGTAATCATAAATCCACAATAAGCTCCTCAATCAACCCACTTAAAACCAGGCTCTCTACTTCGTTGACAACTTGCTCAGATTCATCTGCAGAAAATCCATACCTCCAACCCCAGTCCCATATTCCATTTATCAGCCCATGGCACTTTATATCTCTTTGCATCATTGCATAAAGATTATCTACAGAGAATTTCTCCCCAGAGATCATAGTGTAAAACTTCAGCTTCTCAATGGCATTATAGATTTCTTCCACCAACCTGCCTAAAGAGATCTGTAATCTTGAGTTCCCTGCTCGTGTTAGCAAGATTGGATGAACCATTTGTGAATCTTGCACGCTTTTACGCTCAGTGAGTTCATTTGCACAATCCAAATAGAGGCTGGGATTGACTATCCGATTAGTTTCGTATTTTTGCAGGGTCATGGGACAATCCACATCAAGATTGAGGAGCTCCTCTGCATGGCCAATAAATAATGGATTCGTTAAAAGAAAATATTTCAGCTCAGCCCCTTCTTTGTCAGCCTTGCT
>JANTPZ010092202.1:0-17250 GCA_025593235.1 Vachellia pachyceras
TGGTTTGGTTTCAAGGTTTTGAAACCTAGGTTTCAAAACCTAGGTTTGAAACCTAGGTTTTCTCTTTCATACTCTCTTTTTACTACTCTTTCTTACTTTCCTCTTTCTTACTTTTTCTCTCTTTCTCTTTCTTACTTTCCTCGAAATCTGTAAAAGCTATAACTTCCCAAACATAAATCACATTTCAAAACCTAGGTTTTACCTCGGAATCTGTGAAACCTAGGTTTCAAATTTAGCATCCAAACCAGCCCATAAATCACTTTTCAAAACTTAGGTTTTACCTCGGAATCTGTGAAACCTAGACTTCAAAATAGCTTCCAAACAAGCTCTAAACCTCATTGGAAGGCACATTCTTGAGTATATTTCTCCATCTCTCATTCTATCAAACGGAAATCGGAAGCTACTAATTTTAACTATATTTTAATTAAAGAAGTAATATCTTATAGTGGTGGATCATATTAAAATATTATTAGACTCAAAATATATTAAAAATAAAAGGGAGCTTTTCCAAGTATATATGATTTTTCTATTAAGAGATGTCAAAGGTTTTTAACCAACCCAACAACTAAAAAAAAAAATACATGGTATTAATGAGTTTTGGTTTAATAAAAATGGTTAGTCTCTTATAATATAATTACTACCAGAAAAAAGTCATTTAATGACGGAAAAAGCTATCGCTAAATGGTTATTTTTTATCAGAAAATTTTCATTTAGCAACAGAAAATATTAGTAACCCTCGTTTTAGGAATGGAAAATAGTCATTTGACGATGAATTTTCTGTCGCTAGAAAACATTTTTTTAGCCGTGAATGAATTAAATTTTAAATATATCCTAGGAAAAATTTCCCTATTGAGCGTTCAATTGTGTCTATTATTTTCAATATACTTTTACTTATAATAATTAAACCGGTTAATGAACCAGTCAGAGTAGTAATGAATTAATGATAAGATACAAATCCAGTTGATAAGGAGCCGCAAGGCCGCAAAATTTGATTGCATTTGTCTTGTGAATTGAATTAATGATAAGATACAAATCCAGTTTCACTAATAACAACGTTGAATGAATTTACATCTTGAGGTTGCTATAATAATTAACGCTGACATCATCTCAAATGAAAGAGAGAATGACTATATATATAATTATATATGTTACTATAAATTAATTAAGCTTTTGTTTAAATTGGAAGATACATCAGATAACATGATCTTATATGGAGGGGATTAGGAAGTAGTAATGATTAAGTTAGGACTTAACATGATTTGCATATATATATATATATGATTATCAGAAAAATACCATTTAGCGATGGAAAAATCCATTGTTAAATGGCTATTTTTAATCAGAAAATTTTCATTTAGCGACCAAAAATATTAGCGACTCTCATTTTAGCGACGGAAAATAGCCATTTAACGATGGATTTTCCGTCGTTAGATATCATTTTTTTGGTAGTATATGTATGTAGCATCAAAGTGGCTTATCATTTGATTTGAGTTTTAATGATGACATCCAACTTTTACTTTGTCTTGTTTTAAAATCCAGATTTGTCTCGTAACTGCATATAGGTCCAACTCAACATCAACTATTATTTTGAATTTTGCATGCCAATCGAATACTACTTTTGTAGTCTCTAGGAATAATTACATTATTATGTTGCTTACCTTTCTTCCAAAAAAAAGAGGTGTTAATTTATCGGCTTATGATTCTGTTTTATAACTGGGTTAAGATATAAATTTAACAGCGAAGTGTTTTTTTTCTTTGAGTGTTTGGTACAAATTAAGTTCGAAAATGGAGCAACTTAACATTACCGTAAAAATCTTTAATGATCCATATTTTTTCTTCCTCCAACAGTAGTGTTAAAATTGCTATATTTTTATATGATTATGTTTATTTTTACATCCTTTAAAATTTCATTATATCATACATATGTAAAGAAAAAAATTCATTGTTAAAATTATATTGCACATACATTTCCCTATACTTTATGAAGAATCTACAGTAAAATAATTATCTATTTATGATTTACGTATTGTATAATATGACCTATAATGATTGATTTAAGTTGAAGGCACTTGGTTTTCCTTTAAAGAAGTTGAGGATAATTGCAAAGAATATAATATAACTTGCTATATATTTATATTTTATATTAATATTAATATCAATATCATGCAATATAAGGAGCATTTCTTTGAATAAAAAGGGATTGATTTAATTTTTTCAAAGAAAGATGAGCTTAAGAATTTCCTAGATGGAAGTTGAATCTGATGTCTTATCGATGTGACTAAACAAAACAATAATACATGCTACAAGCTCTATAGGGTGTCCCGTCATAACATAAAATATTTTGGAAGATTATTATAAGGTTGAAGTTACTTATAAAAAGGTTTCAAGAGGTTGTCAATGACAATCACCATTAATAAGTGGATCAGATGTCATTGACAACTATTGGGATATTTTTATAAATAATTTCTTTCTATAGAACCTTACAATAAATCTCCTAAATATTTTTTTTTAAATGATTCATAGCATAATATTTTAAATGTCCCTGTTTGTTCTAAACACAGAAGAACAAAATGTTTATTATCGATATCAGTTAGTGAATTCAAAACTTGTTTGAGTGACTGAAAATAATTTTTTTTAAAAAAAAAGGTGAAGCTAGAAACTCACCTCTTTTGATTCACAAATGTCTACTCAATAGCTGAGCACCAGCTTCTTGGCCTACATATGAAAATCTAAAGCCAATTGATTGATTCTTCTTCTTCTTCTTCAAGCGTAGAGCTCAAGTTAAATTCCCTTATTAAGAGTGTGGTTTTAAATTTGTGTCCCAAATTGTTCTACTTTTCTTTATTATAATATATATACATGTATGTATGTTTAAAAGGAGAAAATCAAGGGAATATTTTTCTCAGTGTGCATGCCAGCTTATATTGCAGAAGAGAGTTGCAATGTAAAATATATTGAAAATGGTGAAGTTAGTAGCACTGGTGCTGAGAGATTTTTGAAAATTTACAAACTTTTTTCAATTGGGCAATCAATATGTTCCTTTACTATAAAGCTTTTGTCTATCTAAGCAGCCTAATCTGCTAGATTATACTCACCACAGTGCTTTCTTTAATCTCCAATAAAAGTCTAGTGCCAGCAGCATATCTTGTCTGCTCATAAACAAATACTCTTTGTACTCACCCCCCTCTCTCTCCTTGTTTCAACTATTCTCTGTGTTTTGAAGAGCTCTTTTTTTTCCATATTCATTTTTTTTGTGGGGTAGGGCATGCGTTGAGAAAAACAAAAAGTTAGCCCAAAGTTCCTCTTAAACTGGGGGAAATCCACTCATTTTTTGACCTAGGAGAGGGATGTTAGATGCTTAACAATATATGGTCAACCAATTAGGCTCTGCCATGTCACCAGATTGTTTGAACTATAAGTCAACCAGTTTTATATTGGTTCTCCTTTATGTTCTTCGAAGCAAATCACGGAAATGATAGTGAACGTAGGTTATACTGTGAATGAAAACTGTGAGTGCTAATGAACGTGCTTGGAAATTTTAGAATGGAAAAAACCTAACTTGCAAGATTACCTTCAAGAACTTTTGTTTTTCGGGGAAAAAAGTTATTGCTCCTTCTTAAATGTAGAAATGAGATAAGTGAGTTGCAGATATTAAGAAAATTAATTAAATTATATATTTATAAAAATATGTATTGATTTCTCTAAAATACTTTTTTTTTATCATTTTCATTCGAAACCATCCTATTGATAGAAATCCTCTTAATGTATACAACTAATAGGGACAATTTGGGGGAATATCAAATTTTTAAAGATAAAATGGATTAATTTCTTATATTTAGAATTAAAATAAAATATTCAACTAACTCAAATTTAGGACGGAAAGGAGAATTTAACAGGTGCTTTTGAGTTTAGAGGTCTGAAAACCAGCAAAAAAAACAAAAAATTCCAAGTGAGACTATCAATCTCCTAATAAATAAGCCAATTTGTACTGAGTACTTTTGTTGTTTAAAATGCACCATCATGTGATATTGACTCACCCTGGTATTATGCATATTTTTAATGCTCTATGTAGACATCATACAAAACTTTCATTTTCAAAAAGACCTTTCATAACGTCAAAATTTTCAACCAACACATACATGCATATAGAAAAGAAAAAAATAAGAAGAAAACATTGAAGTTAGTGTTAGCACTAGCTGTCAATACTATTGTAGATCATGATCAAACTCTTCAACATTCGGAAGCATTCCCTATTTGAATAGTTCACATAATTTTCTAGTCGCCATCAATGAAGCTTTAGAAGTTCAGGAGGGGGAAAAGGAATAAGTGGACAGAAAGAAGGGAGCAAAGCATGGATAAGAAAATTTTTAAGATTTCCAGGTAAGCTGCATGAAAGCTTCATTTTATAGGTGAGCATATACATAGTGGTGCACAATGAATGTACTCATTGACCTGTATGTATATAGTGGCTCTGCCTTCTCCGTATATCTGAAATTTTCTCTGTGATGAGGCAGGGATATACCAGATCCACCACTTTCACAATAAATTACGGATTTGATGTTACTGTGGGAATCAAAGCTGCAAAAATCTCTGCACAACTTGGGGACACTAGAACAGGAAAATCCATCAAAGACAATAAAAAGAAGTTAGCAAGTGGAAGATCCCCCCCCCCTTTCAAGTTGGATTCCACTACAGCTCTCTCTCTAGCTAGCAGGCAACGGAAAAACGTGTTCTTTAATCTCATAATAATAATTTAGAAATGAGGTTTTGTAAACCGTTTGGCTTCTACGATGCCTCTGAATGATGTTTCCTTTCTGAAAATGTTTAGGCTGCAATTTTTTTCTTCTAAATATCAAAAGATTTCACAAATTTCTGGATGTTATTTTTCACAAATATGTGTGTTCTGATAAGAGCAGGTACTATACTGTACTATTCTTTTGACTTGTGCTGGTTCTCATGAGCATAAGCAAACAAAACTTTTTGTATGAGTGGGTTTTGAGCAGCCGAGCATAGTGGAAAGCAATAGAGAGGGAGATAGATTGGTGTAAAAAGCTTACGTGCTTTTTCTTGTCAATTCCAAAATGAAATCCAGTTTGATAAGCTTTTATCATTATTATCTATCAAGAACTAGAGATCAGGGGGGAAATACCCGGAAGCACCCTTTCCCCTTTCCCATATGATATTTCAATTTTTTTTAAAAACCATGGTTCGAGGTTAATGGGAATCCATCAATCATGCAAAAATTCATAAACGAATCATTTGTGAAAAGAAAGATATTTTTTTTGGCAAACTTAGATTATTCTCTCCCTCTCTCAGGTTTTCAGTAATATTCTTCATTTACTGTTGTGGCTTCCTTTATTTTCAAGCCACTGTCCTCAAAGCACAGATTCTCTATGCTCAAGAAACGGATGAATGTTATGTGCTGATAAAAGGGTTTCATTCTTTTGTCTGTCTTTAGTTCTCTCCTTTCCATGGATTTCAATCTATCTAGGTGGTTTTGGTCGTGGTCTTTATAGCTTTTATGCTCACTAATACATATTTGCAAATGCATATTCACACGTTTTATTCCAACTCCACCACACCCTTCTGTGTATAAATACACTACCATTCTCCATTTTCATTTCATTGCAGATCCTCTGAGCTTCTAATATATAGTCATTCCAATAGCTGAGGCTGCTTTCAGAACAGTTTCCAAGCTGCAAAATGAGCTATGCATATTCTCATATAGGCTCTGGTTTGTTCTCCTCCTCCTCGTGAACTGTGGAATTTCTGCGACCTGCAGGAGCCTTTTCTATTAGTCTTTTAAGTGTTTGTGTTTTGTACCTCGTTTTAAAACAAAAGTCACTTTTGTAACATTCTCATATGTCTTTTTTCCCTCCCTTTATGCTGTATTATGATATTTACTCTGTTTGTGACGCGGATTCTTGTCATTTTTTTCCTACTTGTTTTGAACTCTATTTCTATATCAGCTACCTTTATTAAGTTTTTAGCTTTCTTGATCGTGAAAAATGCAGGTAGTCGAACTGGTCGAAGAACTCTCGAGTTTGGGAAAACTCATGTTGTGAGGCCCAAAGGAAAACACCAAGCCACTATTGTTTGGTTACATGGTCTTGGTGACAATGGTTCCAGGTATGTCAGTGAACTTCGCTTGTGTCAAACCTTTCATTTCTTTCTTCCATTATGGACAAAAGTTGGGTCCTTAAAAGATACATATATAAACTATTAGGCCTCTGAACCTTAAAATTACAGTCTTGCCCTTGAAAATGTGTATGTATGACTTATTAGTAGTGAATAAAAAATCCTCTCCTCCTTTAAATGGGTAAAGTATACTGCAAGTTCATTTGAAGATAAATGCATGGTTGTGGAACTAAAGGGTTTTTCTTGGTATTATTTTTTTTTTGGGTGATATGGTTTTCTTGATGTTAAATGTCAAACATGTTGGTGGGCTTCATATTAATGTGTTTTCTTGATATTATATGCTTTCAGAGTTCAGCTTCTTTCTGTTGAGATTCTAAATGGAATATATTCTGTCGGAGGAAAAGGTGGTATTATGATATTAGTGTAACCTCCATTTTAACCATTGGAAGTTTTATTTATTTGGAAGAGCATATAGTAAATTCCTATTTGGTGCACCAAATGCTCTCTTTTTCCTCTACCCATCTGAACAGTATTAGACAAGACTTTTTGACAGAAGAATATTTATATAAAAAAGAAAAAACATTATATAAATATTTTAATCATTCTTTTCTTCAGTGTTAGTGTTGTTATTAAAAAATCCATTAAATTGAATGATTTGAAGCATGGTTTCCGGTTGATGTTTGCTGGCTTTTCTAATTATATGCCTGAATCGTCTCAGAAAAGAACCAGAGAAACTCCACCCAAAGTTGTATTCTTGTTAAACTATTGAAAATTTAGTGAAGTGCCTTGAAATAATATAAGTATCCAGAGACGAGCTTATCTGATTCTGATCTTTATTGGTTGCAGCTCCTCTCAGCTTTTGGAATCTCTTCCTCTTCCTAATGTAAGAATATATCTTTAAATATATATAGATATTTCTTCTATTAGTCATCTAATTCATCTACTCACATCTATAATCGAGTAATACACAGTTTGGTCTCTATTATATATATCTACTGATGCTCAAGTCCTTAGAAATATTAATCTGTACGAGTAAGGTTAGATTTATTAATCTGTACGAGTAAGGTCCTTGAAGCTTGTAACTCACTACTGTACACCTACCCTTCTTTGAAGAACCAACTTAATATATCATAGTAGCGAGTTATAAACATTTAGGGACTAAATAAATACAAAACTAAAACGTGAGAGGGTGTTCTTTTTATTGAACTCTTAAATGCTTCAATAAATCTTTGGCACATTTTCTTACGCTTTTATGGTGTAGATCAAATGGATTTGCCCTACTGCTCCTACCCGTCCTGTAGCTGTACTTGGCGGCTTCCCTTGCACTGCATGTAATACAAACTTCACTTCTGTTCCAATACATACATATGCGCGCGCGCGCGCGCACAAGCACTAAAAGGATCTAACATGGTAAATTTACATTTAGGGTTTGATGTGGGAGAGCTTTCAGAAGATGGTCCTGATGATTGGGAGGGCTTAGATGCTTCAGCATCCCACATTGCTAACTTACTGTCTACAGAGCCAGCTGATGGTACCACCTACATCTAACTTCCACATACATAGTTCTGTATTGTAGAATGAAATTTACCTTATCATTATAACATCGTTCAGGGGAAAGGAAAAAAGAAGGAAGAGAAGTGATTAAACTCCATTTTATGTCAAATTAATCAGTTTTACTTCTTTACTGTGCGGTCTGAGAGAAAATATCAAGTCTGTGGCAATTTTTGTAAATAGGAATTAGGATCCAAGAACTTGTAGATTGAATCTTTTGATGAATCTTGTTAACATGCCAAACTTTTGTGACAGTGAAAGTTGGTATCGGAGGATTTAGCATGGGTGCTGCAACAGCACTATACTCTGCAACTTGTTTTGCCATGGGAAGGTATGGAAATGGTATTCCATACTCTATCAACTTAAGAGCAGTTGTTGGATTAAGCGGCTGGCTTCCAGGATCAAGGTATGACTTTAATCACTTTAGGTCTCATTTTTTTCCCATCATTTTCTCAATATTCATTTGCAAAAGTTTGCTGATAAGTTGATGTTCTCTGGTTGAAAATTGATATCATGTAGGAGTTTAAGAAATAAGATAGAAGTGTCACATGAAGCAAGAAGGCGAGCAGCTTCATTACCCCTTTTGCTGTGCCATGGAATAAGTATGTGTGTGCATATGTTAACATCCAATGGTTTTAAATTCTTAAAGTTCCAAAAGTCCCTCATCATGATTAAAATACATGCATCTTAAATGATTTGGCTGCTAATATAAGCCTATATGCAAATCATTTTGCAGGTGATGATGTTATTCCCTTCAAATACGGAGAGAAATCAGCACAGTCCTTAAGTTCTGCAGGATTTCGATATATAACATTCAAATCCTATGATGGGTCAGTTATTTTCTTCTTGTGGAGATTACTCCCTTTTGAATATATTAGTTAAATCTAGAGTTTTACTGATTTGGTTGTGTGCAGGATCGGTCACTATACAGTTCCCAGAGAGATGGATGAGGTCCGCAATTGGCTTAGCTCAAGGCTGGGGCTTGAGGGGTAAACGGAAATGAAAAGCTTTGGTATAGTTAGATCAATATCATTGAAGGCTTGGTGGGTATATCCATATATATATATATATATATTTACTTATTGAGAAATGGTGTAGGAGAATTAATTTCTGGATCTTTCTGTTTTTGGCCATGTCCTGATGAATGATGCACTGAATGTGTTTTTATGTTTTTCTGTTGGGTTAAATTATCAAGAACCTAGAGACTAACAGTTGTATTATTAGTTATATATTTAGTTTTAAATCGGTGGCTTCATCTCCAAATTTGCTTTTGATTCATAGTCATAAAGAAAAACGGCAGATTTCATTGAGCGGATGCCTCAATGTTCCCAACTTGAAAGCTTGACAATTATGGCCAATTGAAGGAGCATGTCACTTTTTCTGTTTTTCACAGGAACCAAGATAAAAAATGATTAAATATGCTTATCTATAATAAGTTGATTCACACTTTATAAACTAGGCCTACTTGTATGGATATCTCAATTTCGGTTCAGCTCGATGGACAAGTATTCCACATCTTTATTCCATCTGCTTCTATCCTTTCCAAAGAATAAGAAAATCACAATCATAACTTCATGACGACGCTCTATGCACATAGAACACTTGAAGATGAGTTGCAACATACCCATTATTTTAGGTTGATCTTTACGATTGTAAATGTTGATACTCCGTTTCCTATCACTTGGGGATAAATTTACTTGAGAATATTTCATATGTTATCTAACTTAGAATATCAATTCACAACAAACATTGATTTTGAAAGGGTCAAAATTATAAAATTTCAGTCTTGTTTCCAGTTTGCTTCATGTAGCACATAAAAACTAAAGAATCCAAAGCAACAAAAATATAAGCATATCAATGGAACACAATTTCTTTATTCAACTAAGCTATAACTATCCATATATTCTGGCACAAATTATAATGACATCTCAATTAAAAATTGATTATAGGTCAAACGAGTTATTCCAAACTACCCCATCTTAAAAACTTGAACTTCATCATATAGTCAGGCTTCTACTTGGACGTGACATCTTTAAGCAAATCCTTCAATTCACCATTCTACATAAGATGTAAAATATCGTTAAGCAATAGACTAAGTACAAAATAATAAGATCAACTCCAGAAATGAGAATTAACCTGGTGCATATTAAGAATAATGTCTGATCCACCAACAAACTCTCCCTTAACAAAAATTTGTGGAAACGTTGGCCAATTACTGCAGAGAGAAAAAAACATTAGGACGTCATACAAAATATGTTGCTAACCTGTCAACCAACCAACATTCAAAAGGAAAGTAATTAAGTTTGGAAGCACGTTTACAACAACCACGTTTGAGGATCAATTGACAATTTAATTACTTTGATTTATTTGTTTCTTTGGGCATTACTTTAGTATAATTGTAAGCCTTATGCAATTGTGGCAGTTAGGGAATGAC
Source organism: Vachellia pachyceras (assembly GCA_025593235.1). Lineage (NCBI taxonomy): Eukaryota > Viridiplantae > Streptophyta > Magnoliopsida > Fabales > Fabaceae > Vachellia > Vachellia pachyceras. The sequence goes on from JANTPZ010092202.1 coordinate 10,124, forward strand.
ATCAGAAAGTCACAATTACAAAGGACTAGTGTGTATAAGGGAAGAATTCTAATATCAGAAGGGAAGCTGAGCTTAAAATTAAAATGAGAGGCTCAAATCCAATTGTCTCGATCCCAAGTCCCAACTGCTGAATGCTGAGACACAAATGAAATCTCAACTTATCAAAATGAAAACCTATCACTTGTCAAATTGTCTTAGTTTCGTTGAAGCATTTTTTTTTCAATTACAAAGTAACTTTTTTTAAAAAAAATCATTTTTGAGAAATTCTATTATATTTGTTAGAGCTTAAGATAATCATAATCTTAAAAAAACCACACCTCGAAAAATAAATAAGATGTTGTAGATGAGAGAGAGTGTCATAAAAATGCAGAGATACCATGATATTGGAAAGTAACAAAAATAACTTATTTTTTATGAATCCATACACAAAAATGTCTTAAATTCACTAAATAATAATTTTTTTAATTATTATAACCAAACACAATAATTTTTGCTTTTTACAAAATCTCTAAACTACAAGCGACTTTTCAATAAACCTCTAGAATATATAAAAAAAAGTTAAGCTTAAACAAACAGGCCCTTTTTAAGTACTCATGAATCAAACAATTACAAGGCCAAACAAAAAGCATAACTACCTGAAGGCTTTTACAGCACTTTTCAGTTCAGCATCCTCCAAAATGTTTCTAGCACTAAATGGAACATCTGCAATGGTCAAACATAGAGCGAAAATTGCAATTTCTAGAATTGTCATCATGTAACAAAACCAATTCATATTACCATCAAATTTCTTGTATAGCTTCACCATAGGGGAAAGGGTTGTAAACTAAGACAAGATAGATTAGCAATGAGAGGAATGATTTTGGAACATAGAGGTAGATCATCTAATCTAACGGTGCACATAAATCAAAATGGCAAGGATAAAACTAATGTGGTGTCATCCCACATGAGTAAGCCAAAGATTGAACAACAAGATATGGCTAAGGTTATTCTTCTTTTGAATGTTCATTAGATGTAAATCTCATATCTTATATCTGACACTTGCATGAACACCCACATCAAGTATCTAAGGTAATCTATCAAAAGAGGGAAAGATAAATAAACAAATAACAATGTCTGGGAAGGAAGGGGCAACCAATTCCAAAATGTTTTATTAAGATAAGGATTTTATACAAGATATGCATATGACATTTCCTCTAAAGTTAGATTGGTATACAATTTTTATATCATAGGTAGAAACAATACTTCCAGGACAAATTGGGTATGACAAGTTCAGAGAAGATATGTCCATGTTTAAGCAAAAAAAAAAAAAAGGCATTTTAGTGCTTACCATATTGTTGCAAAACTTTAACTGCAAGTGAACTAAATCCACATTGTGGGAAATCAGGCACGCCTTTCATGTAAATCATAATTGGATTGTCCTTGACATCCTGCCCACATTTGCCGCAGTTAAGCAGAGTTTTAAGTTACAGATTGTCTGTGTGATTAAAAGGGGAGAACATTTGATTTATTTTACATGCACAAGATTATCTTGAAGTACACTACCTGCTCAACAACATCTTTCAAAGAAATGGCAGAATTCTCAAGCTTATTAGTTGGCTTGAAGTCATCATGTGTGTCAGGATCATTTGGCGCAGTAGTTGAAAATCTCAATCCAGAATTGTAAAGTGACCCCCCGAGCTGCTACCATGTCATATCAAAGATCGACAGAAAGAAGATTGCAACTCACCAATAAAGGGTAGGTACCATAAGTTATAGCACGAATGAACATAATATAGCAATGTTGAATCAACTCGAGTTAATATTAACAGGCCACCTTTCCGAAATCAACTCTGGGGTAAGGAAATTGAGCAAGAGGAAGTATCAAGTATGCACAATGCCTAATCAGGTGCCCATGTAGACGTGTCAACACTAATGTGCAATCTTATCTGTTTACTGAGCAATTAATACAAAACCTTAGGAAAAAAATTTGAGGGCCATTTGAATTTTGAAAATGAAAGAATATCAGCATAATTCCAGAAAAACTAAGATGAATAAAACATGAGGAGAATGATTCCATAAATCTGCAACCATCTCATAAAATGGACATTTCATTCCTAATCAGGAGGACCCTCAAAATTTCAATCAAATACAAACCACGGGAATCGTAGTCACAGCATACTCATGTAAGATGTAAGCAAAGCAATTTTCCGGCTCCTATATGGCAACATGCGTTTGCAGAAGGGAATGCCAACGCCGTTTCAATCGCAACGGTCAAATTCTAACTTAGCGCAGCTCAATACTTTGTCAATGATAGATTGAATACGTACAAGGCAATAGAAATAAAACGAAAAACACAAACGATACCAATAAACGCAAATTGCAGAAAGTGTATAACTTTATGCATCCCACGCAACGAGATAACTAAATAGAAGCAAGAATCGAAACACATCAACAGGTAGATGCACCAAGATCTCACCGGCTTGCTGAGAGAACGAGCGGCGAATCGCTTCAAGATGATGTTCGGTAGTGAACCCGCCATAGTAATAATCACTCCTTTCTTTTGAACGCGGCTTCTGCAGCTAAGGACACCGGAAGAGAAGTTGCTCGTGGCGACCGGCGACCGACTCAGCTTGCACTCTCCCTTTTAATGAAACTTTTCTTTTTCTTTCTTTCAATAAATTATTATAATGGGAAAATCGCATTTGGTATACAAGGAAGAGAAGAAATATGGACAAAATCTCAAAGTGAAGGTTCCCCATACGAACAAATCAAATGCATAGGTGAAAGAGAATCCCTTTAAAATTTAATCATATTTTATTATAGAATTATCGGTTGAATTTAGGTTAAAGTATACTTTTAATCCTTTATATTTACGTCAGGTTTCATTTTAGTCCTTTAAGTTTAAAAAGTACACTTTCAGTCCCTCAAACTTAACACAGTTAGTTTTTCTTAACGGAAATTGCTGACTCATTAAATTCAACGCTATTATTTTAAATCTTTTTTATTTTACACAATTTAAAATATCAAATTTATTATATTATTGAATTAAAATTAAAATGTGACCATGCTTTGTTAACGTTTTATTGTACAGTCATCAATTAAATTTGATGAGTCAAAAATTTCCGTTAAGAAAAACTAACGGCGTTAAGTTTGAGGGACTAAAAGTGTACTTTTTAAACTTAAAGAACTAAAATGAAACCTGACACAAACATAAAGGACTAAAAATATACTTTAGCCGTTGAATTTATTAAATTAACATTTTCTATTAAATGTATTAAATATTAAAAGATTAAAAATATATTTTTTTAATATAAATATGAGGTAGCAAACAAAACTTTAGCTGATAAAATATTAAAATGTATAATAAGTATATCTATAATAAATATTTTAATTGTTAAACGCCGAAGCCCAAAACCCTCGTCTTCTCCGCGGAGTTAAACCCCAGAGCCCAAAACCTTCGCCTTCTGCAGTTATATTTCCAGCAACTCTGAACCAGGGTTCTCAAAGAGGCCGTAACATTCATTCGAGCTGTTTCTTCTATTTGTTATTATCACCCTTAGGTCATTCTCCATTCTTCCCCTTTTCTGTCTTTTTTATTTGTTTTATCCCGTTGATTGCCTCTTGACTGATTTGGGAGCGCTGTTGCTGCTATTTTTTTTTTTGGATACTTCATAGTTGTATACTTAACTTAATTGGGTATTGACTTAGATGGCGAAGGACAAAGTGAAGAAATCTCATGTGGTAGCAGATGACGGTGAACCTGCTAATGAACATGTCAAATCTGATAAGAAAGGTATGATTTACTTTTCATGTTTCTAGTAATTGGCTCTTGCACTTGATTTTATGCATTTTAGGTGGCTATATTTATGGATTCCCATTATGTAGTATGTTGTAACAATTGCCGAATCTCAAATACTCGTACTACCTCTCTTACTATTTTAAGGGGACATTGTTTCTGATAGATTTCTGAGAAGCCCATTATCACTTGGGAATTAAATGTGACGGAATCTTACTTTATCTTTTCTTTTTCTTTTTGGTCTGAAGGTTGTCCCTTACATTTTCTCTAAAGTTTTTAATCTCCATTGCCTGCAGAAAGGAAAAAAGCTAAGAAAAGGCAAGCTGAACTTGATCCTGATCTATTAACCACAACAGAGGAGGTGAATTTTGGTAAGAATTATGGAATGCTAACTGTCATGGAATGATGGGTGTTAATAATCATAAATACCCTTCTCTCAAGTCTCACCTCCACTGAGTATGTCATTTTTCCTTCATGATTGACCTGAACCATTTATTTCATTAATCATTTTCTCTTCTTAACAAGTGTTCTGTCATGGAAATCCCAATTTCTGCCTATGTAATACTCCTCTGGAAATTTTAATTAAGCCGAGTCTGCATATGTGTTTTCCTTTGAATCTTGTGAAATACCTACACTGTGTTATAATGTTTGTGTTTTATGATTTTCTATACTCAATACGGGATGTTAAAACCTGAAAGCTGCTGGGTCATAAAAGTGCCTAATATTTTTTTTTTGAATCATGGAAGTTCTTTTTTGTTTCCTTAAAGTTCATTCTCAGGTCTGATATCTGATGCTAAATATGCCATATTTTTACATATTCTTTGGCATAGAATTAGGTTTGCTAGCCATCTAAGTTGTTCTACATGTTCTATGCGCATGATTTGTGTTGGGTACAGCTTCACACTTGATTTACCTGGTGGGATATTGAGTTTTTCTTCTTATACTGGTACCATACGTAGATCAAGGTGAGGTAGCAGATGGAGACCTTGATTTTGATGTGAATGAGCCAACAATGGGAGATAAACTTGCTAGTCTCACTTTGCAAGGTGAGAATGACAAATCCATTAGTGTCAAGGAACAAGAATCTTCTGTCCCAACAATGCCTCCAACTGCAAACTCGGTTGATATTTTGCTCAAGCAAGCATTGCATGCTGATGATCGTTCCCTAATACTGGACTGCTTGTATACACAGGATGAGAAGGTTTTTCTGTTTGTTTCCCGCTCTTTTTCTACTGAACTGTGTCTGTCTGGGAACGGTAAATTATTTTTGTGATCAGGCTTTTGTATGATATGCATGATGCATCCTGTTTTGCAGGTGATACATAACACAATTTCACAATTGAAGACATCTCATGTCCATAAATTTTTCAACTTCCTTGTATCCGTTATTGCTGAGTCCAGGTAAAAACATCATGATAGCGATTGGACCGTATTTTTAGTAAGCTTGATAGCGCTTCTACACATTTATTCGTTTAATTCTTAATACTAATATACATTGTGTCCTTTCTTTTTATCTTTCATAGGGGTGCTATTATGGCTTGTGCTCTTCCATGGTTAAAGTTTCTGCCTCTAGAACATGCTAGTTTAATAACATCCCAGGAATCTTCGTTCCAGGATTTGAATTCTTTGAATCAGGTGGACTGATGTATCATGACTCATTATAGATTTGTCTTTGTGCTGTGACAAGATAGCTGCTGATTGAAAACACATTCTGAAATTTTAATTGGCTGCTTTGATCAATTCGTGAGTAGTTTTTCATGATCACACACCAATAGTAGTAGGTTTCCTAAATTGAATCTGTTGTTTTGTACAGCTGATTGGCTCTAGGGTCTCCACGTTCAAATCTGCCATTGAATTGTCAAGCACCATAGACCTCCTTTGCGCTGGAGTAAGTATTCTTTAACTTCTACATACATGGTTAGCAGACTAAAAGGTTAGCTTGAACCTATTCATGGTTTCTCTATTCCAGGATATTATTGATGAGGAGGCAGACGAAGGAGAAAAAACAGTGCCGGTCATCTATGAGGACCAGGATAGTGATGAAGAATCTGATGACGTAATGGATACGGACCAAAATCCTCTAGATGAAGAACAATCTGATGATGCATTCAACAGTGACGGGGACATTGAAGGAGATGATGATAATGATGACAACGACTATGTTACGAGTGAGTGAAGTCAACATGGTGCTATTTGTTCTTTCCAAAACTTTGATGACACGTATAGCTGAGAGCAATTAGCCATGTTGCTTGTAGCTGTGGTTGAATTGGGGAAAAAAGATGGCATTGTGTCCATTAACGGCTGAAAAGCATAAATTCCATGGTTTTGTAATTGCTGGGTTTCCAAGTCATAGAATCACCTATTATTTTTTCTTAAAAAAAGATTTTTGAGTGAGGTATGAACCGTTATCCTACTTATGGGAACACGGGAAGATTGATCAAATTGAATCTTTGTATTGTCATGTTTGCATCCAATTCTGTAATTGAAGCTTAATCCAGTAGTTCCATTTTTGTTCTGGCGAAAAAAAGTAGCTCTTAAATAGTTTATTAATTAGTTATCCAAATGGAATGAATTATAAGAAATAGCAGTAAACAGGCATGTATTTTTTTTTTTAAAAAAAAGAGTAATTTTGATGCGTTAATCATGTTATTGGCTATAATTTTTTTTTTTTGGATGAGAGGTTATTATTTTATTTTGATCCTTCTGAGTTGCTCTCAAGAATCCAGTGTGGTAGTTTAATTTTATCATAAAACTATATTTTCAATTTAGTTCTTTACAAATAAAAGTGATCAATGATTTTTTTTTAAAAAAAATTTTGGTTACTGTCAATTAAATATTAATGAAATCGTATAGCAATGTCAACTAGATCATGAATCCTCTGTTTTTCACAGTGTTTGGGATAAGTCATTACAATCTGACCAAATATATATGACATAATCATGCGACCAGCAACCTTACGATATATGAAATCTAAGAAATGAATTGTACTGATTTGGTTGGCCAAACAGGAACGATACCGATTTGATTGTGAAGAATAAAATGGGGGCTGCATACTGTGAGCTTCCTAGTCAAAGAAGCTAAATATCAAAATAGATTGGTTGTACTTAGCCATTATGTTATGTGTAGTTTCATGAAGAGCGCACAAGTGATATACATGTGTGTGTTCCTTCTCTTCCAAAATGTAAATTCTAGAAGGATTCTTTAGGGTTGGTTTGGTTTCAAGGTTTTGAAACCTAGGTTTTCTCTTTCATACTCTCTTTCTTACTTTTTCTCTCTTTCTCTTTCTTACTTTTTCTCTCTTTCTCTTTCTTACTTTCCTCTTTCATACCCACTTTTTCTTACTTTTTTACCT
>JANTPZ010092203.1:0-20282 GCA_025593235.1 Vachellia pachyceras
TAATAGATGTCTAGTATTCACGATGAATATTTAACCAATCATCCAGCTCGTGGTAGAAGTTTTGATGATTCCGAGCCATTTTCTTCCATACCTGTCAACAAAGCTCGGGGTTTGCCTGAGACCAATTTGAAAAGTCTCTCAGCAGATAAAGAGAGAGCAAACAATGTTGCTAAGATCAAAGTTGTGGTATGCTATTTAATGCTATCTTTTCATTTTGATACTGCATATCATCATTTTAATACAGGTTGGGCTACTGTTTAGCAAAGGCCTCTTGTTCCTTGAGCGAACTGCATTTTGACATAACTCCACTGTTGCAGGTTCGCAAGAGACCACTAAATAAGAAAGAAATAGCAAAGAAAGAGGAAGATATAATCACCATAGATTCCAATGCTCTCACGGTTCATGAAAGGAAACTCAAGGTGAGTAAGTGTATTGTGGGCTGTCTTAACCGCCTGCACAGATATGTTTGCCATATGCTTAACTACCACTGAACTTAAGCTGATCTTTGTATGACTATAAAATCCAATTTAGAGGAGAATAGTGCCTACGAATTATAACGAGAAAGGCTTATGAGTGCCTAAAATAGAAAAGTATAAATCACGTCTAACTTATTGTTTGAGAATCCTGTGCACTGCATGGGTCCAAATACTAGTTATTTGATAGTTTCTGTCTTCCATTGTAGCTTGTGATGAACATTGTTAATTTAAACATTAAACAACTGATAAATTAATCCAACAACATAAACAACATTCTCTTCTTGGTTTTTTTTAACCACTTAATATTGGAAACTTCATTGACAAGTTACTTATTTACAATAGCTTCTGTAAATATCTTACTTCTTCACAGCCTTTTGGAAGTGAACTAGGCAGGTTACAAATGGTACTCAGAGCTACCTACCTATAATTTTTTTTTTTTCACTTCGATGAATGCTTCAGTCAACATGATTCACCCCAGCATCCGTGATTTTTTAAAGTTCTAGCTCTTTTCTCAAATATTTGGCTGATCAGTTCCAAATTCGACTCTATCTTCCAACTTGTCAGATAAACTATTTGCTGAGTGTTTTGTACCTAATGTTGGCACATCTTTGTTAATGTTTTGCCCTTAGAAATTTGACATACTGGACTGTAAATTATTGGTACTTGCACAACCTGAGTTTAATCTTCTTCTCCAATGTCTGCACTCTACAGGTCGACTTAACAGAATATGTTGAGAAACATGAATTTGTTTATGATGCTGTACTGAATGAAGATGTTTCAAATGATAAAGTGAGTAAATAACATGCTGTAGCTCCGATTACCTCGTTGACAGACAATTCCCCTTCTATCACTAGATCATTCTGTTTGTGTTTTGTTTCATTTGTTTTTGTTTCTACAGGTGTATTCTGAGACAGTGGAACCTATTATCCCTCTTATTTTCCAACGAACAAAAGCTACTTGCTTTGCATATGGCCAAACAGGCAAATATTCTGCTTAATGTTGATTGAAAAAAGTCAAAGTGCATATATTGATTAATGACTATCAAATACTTGCATAAAGGATTATCATCAATTATTAAGATCTGAACTAAAGTTTGTCTATGTTTCATATTATTTTGAGAACAAGAACGTTGTATGTTTTTTTTTAATATCTCATGATCATTTCCTTACAGGTAGAATATATTAAGGCATCCAAATGAAAGATAACCAATTATTATTTGCATGGTTTTTGGATTTCAAACTAATGTCTTTATGGAAGATGTCATTGAAAGTTGGACATTTGCATGGTTTTTGGATTTTAAACTAATGTCTTTATGGAAGATATAGCATTGAAAGTTGACATTTGCATGTGTTATTATTTCATTGCTTTACTCTTTCTGAATATTTTGGATAGCACAATCTTGCTTTTTTCAGGAAGCGGGAAGACGTATACCATGCAACCACTACCTCTCAAAGCATCCCAAGATATTTTAAAATTGATGTGCTATACATACCGGAACCAAGGTTTCCAATTGTTTGTTAGTTTCTTCGAGATATATGGGGGGAAGGTATTTGATCTCCTCAATGATAGAAAGTAAGCCATATTAACTCGTGGACCACAAAAAGTCTTTCTTTTGGGTTTAGCTGCTGACTGGTTTATGCTTTTGCAGAAAACTTTTCATGAGGGAGGATGGGAAACAACAGGTTTGCATTGTGGGCTTGCAAGAATACAGAGTATCTGATGTTGAGGCAATCAGGGAATTTATAGAGAAAGGGAATGCTACAAGAAGTACTGGTACAACTGGTGCAAACGAGGAATCCTCTCGATCACATGCCATACTTCAACTTTGTATCAAGAGATCAGCCGATGGTACGGAATCAAAGCCTCCTCGACTTGTTGGCAAGCTATCTTTTATTGATCTCGCTGGAAGTGAACGTGGTGCAGATACTACAGATAATGATAAACAGACAAGGTGTGGGTGTCATTTTTTTTATCTGAGCATTCCTGCATCGTTATCCCTCTTCAGAGTTTATATGTAGATCTTCCATTGTTTTCTATATCCTTAACAAGTCTCCAGAAATAACCATGATAAAATGCCTACATACAATGAATGAATTTTATTTTGACTTTATTTCAGGATTGAAGGTGCAGAAATTAATAAAAGCTTGCTTGCTTTAAAGGAATGCATTAGAGCTCTTGACAATGACCAGGGACATATTCCTTTCAGAGGAAGTAAATTGACAGAAGTCTTACGAGATTCTTTTGTTGGTGACTCACGCACTGTAATGATCTCATGCATTTCACCGAGCTCAGGTTCATGTGAGCATACTCTAAACACTTTAAGATATGCTGACAGGTACGTTATTTTGAGAACTGAATATTCTATGCAAGTGATGCATCTGATAATATCATAAGCAAGTCTAAGTGACAATCGCACTGTAGGGTGAAGAGTTTGTCGAAAGGGAATAGCTCCAAAAAGGATCCCGTTTCTTCATGTTCAAACCTGAGAGACTCGACAATATTGCCTTCGTCCTCAGTTTTATCTCGTGAGGATACCTTTGAAGATGAAATTGATTACATTTCTACTGACAAGAACCGTTTTGGTTGGTCCAAACAACTTGAAAGAGAGCCCTCTCCTCCAATTAACATGGATCGTGTTCCTAGTGGAAGGATGGGGGCAAATTTTGCTGCATCGGTGCATTCAGACTCACAAAGGGGTCAAAGAGGGGGTCAAGATGACGAAGCTGAAAACGAGGTTGATTACCTTAAGCCAACATATGAACAAGACAGAACGAGAAAGACAAGTAGGAAGGCAGACACCATCCGATTAGCTTCTGTGGAGGACAAGAAGATAGACTCTCACATCAAACGTATGGACCTGCCAAAGGCTAATAACAAGAATAATCCTGATGATGATTTAAATGCACTGTTGAAGGTAATTATATTCTGGATTTGTGGGCATACTTCTTTGACGAAATGCTTTCTTGGTTAAATTGTTTGGTTTATTAACTGATTAGGAAGAGGAAGATCTCGTAGCAGCTCACAGGAGGCAAGTGGAGGACACAATGGACCTTGTTAGAGAGGTAAGGACAATCTCTTCTTCGTTTTTTAAATTATCTGCTGCAGTAGATTTTTTTCCTTTGACGTGATGATGACTGCACATGCAGGAGATGAGTCTGCTTGTTGAGGCCGACGAACCAGGAAATCAACTAGATGATTATATTGTCAAATTAAATTCAATTTTGTCCCGGAAAGCTGCTGGAATTCTTCAACTGCAGACCCAGTTAACTCAGTTTCAAAGACATTTGAAGGAGTACAATGTCCTGGCGAACCCTGATTAGTGATTAGGTATGATTGTTATTTATTCTCGATTTCAGAGTGTTGAAATGGCATCAACCCAGTGCTCTACTTAGTTCTACTACTTCATCTGTGAGCCATTGCTGTGACTTGAACTGAATATATCCTTGTCTGTCAAGCTTTTTCTGACTACCCGAGGAATGTACATTAATTCAAGTCCCTAGGGTTGCTGTTTTGCAATCGGGAATCCTCGAGATTTTTTTGTTGAGTTGGTATGGCCTTGCTGGATTTTGACTATGATTTGGTTGTATTGTCTTTTTTGTGCTCTATAGACTGTTTATTTGGAATGGTTTTATTTGTTTAGTCGCAGAATATAAATTTGGGTTTTGGTTTTGGTGTTCTAATATTCTGTTTTTGCTTTGTAGAGTTTTTCACTTCATCTTTTTATATTATAAAAAGAGTGTATTTAATATGAATCATATCTAACCAAATTCTTATCTCACCTTTGAATGTATACAATTATAAAAAAATTCAAAGCATGAGTGCAAAATGTAAAGCATAATTATTTGTACTATCTACAAATTATGAAGTGTTTTACTTTTTTAAATATTAAAAGTTGTATGAAAATATATTTGATTTATTTTAAAAATGTCTGCTGTTTGAATAAAATTGACAAAACTAGAAAACTAGAAGAGTATAGAGAACTATTTTGAACATTCAAGTTTCAAGCCCTGATATTTTGTAGGCCAAAAATATCTGCTTCCTTTTCATTTCACTCGTCTTTTGGGCCCTGGGGATGATGTGGCAGGAATAAGGCTCAAAAACTTTTGAGCTGCTTTATAATACAAGAGGTCAAATCTTGCTCGTAAATCTAGCTGGCCCATATAATTTTAAATTTTGAACAATACTTGTCTTCACTTGGAAACAATGTTTGTTTGATTCTCCTGTAAACCCCCCCCAAAAAAAAAAAACTTTTTCCCTTTTCTTTCTCAATTTCTCAATCACTTCCCCTTTATATTCCCACATCGGTTCACTTTTTTTGTGGAACTCAATTCTTTCAAATTAGTATATAATTACTGTGCTCCATCAAGTTTACAAACTTCAATACTTCCTTACTCTCGTCCCTTTTTGTGTCACATGCATATTAACACTAGTTAGCAGAATTAGTTTTTAATGCAACCATATTCCCTTTGCCAATTTGGTTTGTTCAGCTTTTAATTCGCCACTAAAATCAACGGGTGGGTATTCGCTTTGGCAATTGAATATTCCTCCTAAATTAATCATGTACTTGTTTGCCGACTTACCTTTTAACTTTGAGTGCCAAATGGAACAAGACAATATGGTTTGGACATATGGATAAAAAAATGCTGTCCCCAAAAGTAACATATCCAACAAAAAGTTCAGATTCTCCTTCCTACCAGAAACGCTTGGGCTAAGCGCAAACCAAAACAAAAAAGATGAAGATGAGAAGTAAGGGGAAATTGCTAAAAAATCTCCTCATTATAAAATTTATTATCTAAATATACTTCAAAAATTAAGTTTTTGAACAGATGCAATTTATCTTCAGTTATATACAAATGTTTTTCGTTTTGGATATAATTAAAGAAAAGTTGTATCTGTTGAAGATTAGTCACAAATGAATTCTTGAATAAATTTTAAGTATACTTGAATGATACATTTTGTACATTTTTAACAATTTTCTTGAGAAAAAAAGGGTCATTGAAATTGAATGGAATAGAAAATGAAAATGCAAGTTTAAAATTTAATGTTTAATTGACTGATTGGGGGGTTGATATTTGACTTACCTGAATTTGAATATTAAGTTATAATATAATATTATTACCTATTTTTTAATTTTATCCTATAAAAATATATTAATTTAATCATTAAAAAATTGATTACAATCAAACTACCCAATTTTTTTTCCAAATACGAACCCATTTTTTAAATTCACTCTAATTCAGAAAACTTGTAACACTTCATACAAAATCTAAATTTGAGATGTGATCTAATGAAACAAGTGCCAAACTATTTTCAATTTATTTTTTAATCACTTGTGGGTTAAATTATAATGAACTTTAAACTAATATACATACATATATATGCATTGAATGTCAATTAAATTTGAAAATAAGATATATATATATATATATATATATGAGCCACGTAAGATATAGGCTGCGTTTGGTTTTCCGTTGGGAATGCCGTTTTGGCTCCCAAAATCCATTCTCACGCAAGCCGAGACAAAATTCCTCTCACATCAAGTACATCGGAATCTATTCCGTTTTCCCAACGGATTTCCAAACGAAGCCATATATGTTTGCACTCTTTAAATTTGGTGGCATATCTTTGATTATACTGAATAGGATCTATTAGTGAAAGAGATGAAAAGTGGAAGGTTGGATTAGGCCAATCAAGATCAGTAACCTTTACAGTGATGAAGCCCCCTCCACCGCTTTAAGTGGACACGTGGCAACGCCTCAACACTATTCATTCAATTTCTAAGCTTTCATCACCATAATTCTTTGGATAACATCATTTAATCCATCCATCGGCCAATTAATACCAAATCCAAACTCTTCAGAAGCATGTGGTGAAACTTGTGGACACTTGGCACCTTGTAGTTCTACTGCCCACAGAAACAAACCTCACACTGTTTCCCATTACGACATTTGGGGAAGCATTCTAACTCTTAGGTGTTTAGATTAACGTCTAAAGGTAATTGACGGTTCACCCTGCCCGACACTAATATCACCTAAGAGAAAGGGAGATTTTGTCCTGTCATTAGTTTGCGGATGAGTCCAACCCCCTGGTTAAAAGTTTTATGCCAAAAAAAAAACCTCACTGTTATGGCCTGTTTGGTTGATGGTATAGGTAATTAGGATGTCACCGTGAAAATGCAATGTAACCTAATGGAGATTACATGAGTTAATCAGTCTGGTACGGTACTCAAGAATATGAAAATATTTATTAAATTAACGTAAAATAAAAATTTATTTTATCGATGAGGGCTATGTAGGCTAGTCTATTTAAGGAAATCAACATTATAAAATGTAATCTCCTACATTACATAAATTCAATATAATCAAATATTTAAATCATTCATCTATATTAAGATTACGTGTAATTCAATTCAATTAAAAGCAATAAACAAAGGGGCCATTAATTAGTAACTTGGTTTTAGTTTTCTCTTCCTCTCCTTGAATTGCTTTGTATCCTGATCTTTGGGATTATTAATTTAATAATGCATTAGGTTTAATCATGCCCGTAGAGTCAAGATAGGTTCAAAAGTGCATATGAAGACAAAAAGTATAATCCACCCAATCCTAATGTGAACATAATCAAATGATAGACTTAATTTCATACACATTAACATCATTATTTGACAAATTACACCAAGCAATTAATTTCATAGAAGGTTTCATATTTAACTTCTTCTTTTTTCTTTTGATATGTATAAAAAAATTAGGGAAATGACAACCTTACCAGCCTTTATTAACAACCTCAGTAGTTACTCCTATGAATTTATGGTAATTTTATTAATGTTTAGGACCTTTTATTCATTAATCCTTCTATTTGGGACTTGATTGTAAATTTTTCAAAAATTATCATTTATTGATTATGGAAGAGACTATATTCTCTTCCAAGACATGGGGGTAAAGAATATATAGATGTTTCCTTACTCAGTTTACCGGTTTTATGGCATACAAACCAAATATAAACAAAAGTAAAGAACTTATTATTCGAGAAGAAACTAGTCGATATATTTGGTGATGAAGAATGCCCCAAGGCAATTAATTCATACCATTTCTTTGGTTAATAAAAAAAACAGAGAATGAAAACAGTGGTAATCTTGCTTGTTGATGGAGATGGTTTGTGAATTTTGACATATACAAACCTATATGTAAGGTATAGACACATTGATATAAATTAAGGATTAATGGTAGGACATATATGTATGTATATGCACACATGCATGCATGTTGTAACTGTGGAGATATGAGAATCTTGAGGCAGATGGTGCAACTTGTGTTGTGATTGGTAAGTATTGTCTTCTTTCTCCTGAGAAAGCGACAAAAGAATGGCAAGTCAAAGATGAACAACTGGTGAGCTTGTTCCCGTTTGTTTGTCAAATCTTGAACCTTTTTCTTCGTGAATCTTTTAGCTACTTGCCAAAAGCTACGAAAGTGGGTTTCGATTCATATGAAACATACTGTTCTGTGTGGACTTTTGCGTGTCAATACTTAATGACCTGACCAAGTTCTGGTTAACAAGCATCTGATATATGTAATATATACAATGAACATATCTCTGGAGCCATCTTAACTATTTGGAGCTTTTTCTTTCTATCGAGGTCGGTTAATTGATTACATATATCTTTGTGATTAGACCCTATAATCTGTCTCATGAACAACTCACAGATCTTGTTCCTTAAAATGCGTCTCTATCGCTCTTCATTCATTGGATTGTTATTCTGTACGTCCATGAAAGTTATCAAAGCACTTCCTCCTAAAATGCTCAGTTATTGGACCTGTTTGAAAACACGATAGAGAAATACCCTTACGTAAGTCGAGATAAATATATAGAGCAGATTATCTCGTTTTGCAGAAAAACACTGTTAAACGTGCTTTTAAAGAGTAAATAATTTTTCCAAACAAACACATTATGCGGGATATACAACAAGCTAGAACTATATAACTGATAATAATGTGCACGTCAAAACTGATATATAACTTTTTTTTTTGAATTATTAAGTTGATAAATAATAAATAACTATCTAGAGATTAAATTCATAGATTGATAGTATGAATAAATTAAGAACCTATTCATAGGTAATGAATAGTGGATCTTACCTTAAAAATAATGCTGTGCAAGCGAAAAATATATATAAAGGGTATGAAATGATATTATTGGTGAAGTCATTAACCATATACGAAATGCAACTAGTGCTTACTCTGGAGTTGTTTATCAAACTTAGACTCTAAGAAAATATTCTCTTGAATTTTCTAACAATCCAACCAAATGATATTTTACTTAACCAAAAGTTTTAGAGGTTATCCTCATATGCTTTTAGTGCGTATATACTGTGAGATCGAATCTGAATTCTCTGCATTCTTTTATTGTAAAATTATTATGAATTTTACGAACTAAATAAGGAAGGCAGAAATTTTTTTAAAATGATTATATTAGATATACACAATTTTTTGTCTTATTATTTTTTAGTTTTGGTAGAATTTAACAATAAAAAAATTTATATGACATGAACTCATGGAACTTCTATTTTTGAACAAATGGAAAAAGAAAGAAGTTCTTTGAGTCGGTGCCAACATTATGTAAGCTTCACCTAATTAATTAAACTTGATTATAAATGGCCAAGAACTTTAGATAGATATATATAGTAATTAAGTTTATTATCCAAATCTAATATCCAAATCTAACTCATTCAATATGATTGTGACATTAGATTACACATTCTTTTCACATAAACATTTAGTGCTTTTTAATAGGGCGTCTCAATTAGAAAAATCCTAACGATTACACTCCCAGGTAAAAGCAACTTTGAAAAAAAACCTCATTATTAGTTAAAATTTGAAAGACAGAAAAATACTTATATTTTTAAACATAATGCTTCATAAAAGTGCATTACGATTTTGAACTGAGTATTGAATAAGTCTTGTCTTGAACTAATTAATTATACTTCAAGTTGAACAGTTGCTTGGAACAAATTATAGGGGAATGGAAGTATGAATCTGGACCTAGGTGTTTTATTTCAAATATGCCATTCTTCGTTCTCAGTTCTCAATGAGAGGATAGATATGCATCTTTTAACTCTCTCTCTCTCTCTCTCTACCCCTCTATATATATATATATATATTGTATCAGTGCATTGGAAGGTGATGGTTTGCGAAGCAAATTGCATTATAGGGAGCTGTAATAAGAATCAAAAGTTAGCAGAGTAAGTTGATGTTATTATATTGGAGCCTGGAAGCATCACTCCTCGTGCTTGTTAGCTCCGATTTGTTGCGATTTTAGAAAAAACTACACATGGCTCACCCATAAATATATATTTATGTACGTAACACACAATTTAATAAATTAATTATGCTTACTTCATTAATTCCAGTCATTTATCGTACCTAGTGGCTACATAATTAATTTGGCTTCATTAAGAAAATACAATAGGTCGATTAATCTAACTGAATATAATATGATCTTTTTAAAACACTTATACGTAGCACTGTATTGTGCCCGTTTGGTAACGCGGTGGAGAAGTACTTTTACATAAGTCGAGGAAAATATGTGAAGGTGATTATCTCGTTTTACGGAAAAACACTGTTGAACATACTTTTGGGTATAAGTTATACATCAGTCTATAAGTTAGGTAATAAATTAATTTAAAAAAGAATGATAAACATAAGAAACAAAAGGGATTAAACCTTTTTGATACCATGCATTTTCCCTTTTCACCTACTATCAAGATGCAATCGTGGTTTTAAAATACATGCATGGATACATTTGGAAAAAGAATTATTTTAAAACAAATTTAATAGCTTGACCACCTATTATAAAGAACGCAGTTAATATAATAAAGAACATGCAGATATATATATATTTTGCGAAAAACGAAATTAAAAATTTTTACAAGGAGGTCAAATTAGCCTAAAAGGAATTAAGAAGAAGGATTAGCATATATAAGAGAAGAAGAGTTAGCCTGGGTCTTAGAAAATATCCCACATTTTTAATTACACCGTTTTTTGTCATCAAGTTTTTATGTTTTGTTAATTAACACCATTCATTATACACCTCTCACACTACCAGCAAAATGCCATTTAGCGATTGAAAATCTATCGCTGAAAAACTATTTTTCATTGCTAAGACAAGTATAACTAATATTTTACGTTGTTAGATGTGAAATTTTTTACGAAAAGTAGCCATTTAAAGATGAATTTTTCTGTCGTTAAATGACATTTTTTTGATAATGCCAGTCTACATCTAATAATTTGTCTCAACGACGTTTAAGAAAGAACAGATATGAAAATTCTATTCATTATTTCAGTTTGTTTCATCACTTAGTTGTGTTATAAGTTTTCAGAATACTGATGAACGATCAACACTTATTCTTACTTCTAACCATGCTCGCCCGCATGTCCACACACATGTATTAATTAAACAACTTGTTTGATTATAGCCTATAGGTGTTATATTATTAATATAAAATATTGGGAGGGATTTTCTTGTTTTTTATGGAGATATTTATGAGGGATACTTGGTGGAGCTATGGCCAAGTTTTCTGTGCTTTGATATAATATTATTATATGCTATAACTTTTTTTATGGATATTTCTTTTTACTAATAAAAGGAAACAACCACTTGTGCTCATTATTAATTTAAACAATATTCCTTCAGTTAAGCAATGGATCTTTCCTTTTCCTAAAAAGATGGTCCAAATCAAATTTAAATTGGCAAAAGTAGACATGTAATATTATAATTTTTACAATATTTTAGTCTGTTCTCACAATTTGTAAATTTTAAATAATATTTCTTCACTCTACTAACTACAGTGTCATTAATCTCCAATGCTAATCTTCTTTTAAGAATCGTTGTTATCTTGAGAATTAAATTCAATATGATAGTATTTAAAATTTGATTGACAGCATTTTTTAATAACATTATGATTAAGCATTTTTTGATAACACTGTGATTAAACGACTAAAAGCTACACTTCATGAAATTAAAAGTAAGAAAATAAAATCTCATAAAAGGCCAAAAACTAAAAATACGCTTTTACCATTTAAATTTGAATGTAAGGAATGTTGTTGATTTAAATCAGATATTTTCTCTATCCAAACGTATAATTAATTTAAGGAAACGTAATATGTAACTTAAGTAATTTTTTCAGATCAGGAACATGAAATTGACTTTTAATCGTAATACTCTCCTTACACCAATAAATATGTATGCTTTAGCTGCCAAAAAATTATGCATGCCTTAAAAAAGTATATTATGAATTTGAAGAAAAAGAGTGTGTTTAGGAATTCGTTGGGAGAAAGGAGTTCACGGATTCCCAGAATAATTTACGGAAACTAAAAAGAATTTCCAGATTTCGAGATTATTTTTGTGGATTTCAATATAGTTTTTACGGATTTGAGGATGATTTTGTCTTAACTTATGTATACCGCAGAAAAAAATTTCTTTCCAAGCACAAAATGTGTTGAAATGTATTTAATTCTCATGTTTCGAACCAAATGCAGTATTAGTTAGATCTAACTAGCATCTAAACTTCTTGGAATGCATTATATAATTTCGATATGGTGCTATCTAACTTCTTCATTCTAAGTTTTGCCGAAGATAACATTTGCTCAACGAGGGCATGTATGGTTTGAAATGGCCTTTAAGGGCAGATTAGCCGACCGATGATAACAATTTTTGGAGATCAACTTCAAACAAAATACTAAAGGGTTTTGAAATCTCATGATATACAAATAAGGCTACCTATATATATATTTGATATCATATATTAATTATTTTATAAAAAGCTGAACTATTTATAACTTCCGCATAACATAATTTACTCTCGAAGAACTAAGTATTAAGGGACCCAATTAAAAATCTCTCTCATAAATACGGCACTGTATTGACACGGATATAATATGATGGCTGAATTACTCTCAAATCCCAAGAAAGAGTTGTATTTATAAAATGGTCTCAAATATTAGCCTTAAATACAAAATGGTCCTAAAGATTCACAAAATTACAAAATGGTCCCAAGAATAGCTATTCTTGGGACAATTTTGTATTTAAGGCTAATATTTGAGACCATTTTATATTTACTTTTCTTGCTTGAGACCTGAGGATAATTCTCCCTAATATGATTTACTTTCAATAGATCCAAATACATTTTGAATTACTTCCATAATTACCCCCAAGTCATCGTCGACTACTTCAAATTTATACTACTTCCCCAAGTCCTATTTATATGATTAAGAGTGCTGGTCTTTAATATAAATTAAACATTTAAATTTATTATACAGATGGATAGTTTTATCAATAATTTATTGTAAAAGAATGAATATGCTCCCCAAGGTCGAAACACCACTGCCAGACGCAAAGAATGGAGGAGCTCACACGTGGGCCAATCACACATCTCCACCCCACGCACACTATCAGAATTGCGCCTCAGCGAATCTAAGCCACCACATTTGGCCCCTACAAATTGGGGAGCACTTTCCCTTCCTCCTCTCACGCCATTGGCCAGCCTCTCATCTTTCAACACCCCATCACAAAATATTTCAGCCGTCACATATATTACTAAATATACTTTTTTTTTCCAAAATATTACTAAATATACATACCATACAATTTATCATTTCTTCATTTTGAAAAAAAATCAACATCCTTATTATTTGAGCAAGTACTCTATTTTTTGGACCTTTAAATAAAATGAATATTTTTTATCACATGGAAATTATTAAATAATTATATGAAAAAAATAAAAATAAATTAAATCAGATAAGTACGCGTCTCTAAATAGGGCATGGTGGGGCCACGTCATTAACTATTGAGAGCCGGTTTCTTCCCACTGCCAGAACACGCGCGTGCAGTTCATTTGTTGCCCTCACTGGTCACAACCAAAATATCTTGACCCCCAAACCTGACGTGTGCAAAAAAAAGATCACCAAAAAAAAGGCACATGGGCCCGGCCTCGTGACTCTTTTCTATTATCACAACCCATCCCGATGAATGCCACGTTCCCTCACCCTTTTGTTACTGTGCATGCGTCCCCTTCATATATCACGTGCTCCTCCCTCGTCCACAAGGAAACGTTCCTCACCCCTCCACTCGCAGCACCCAGATTCAGTAAACACTCACTCTGACAAGCACAGCGCCCTCTCTCTCTGCGTACTTGGTTCGGCTTGAGCAGTTGAGCTTTAGGTTGTGCTTTTCGCTTCTTTAATGGGATGGAGCAGAACGACGTGATTCCCCCGTTCGTTGTAAAGACTTTCCATATGGTGAGCGATCCCGCCACCGATGTTCTCATCACTTGGAGCCGATCCAACAACAGCTTCATCGTCCTCGATCCTTTGGATTTCTCTCGGATCATCCTACCTGCATATTTCAAGCACAACAACTTCTCCAGCTTCGTTCGTCAGTTAAACACCTACGTGAGCCCCTCATCTCTTCATCATCCATTAATAATTATATTTTCCCGTTGCTTTTCAGATTCTTTTTTACTGATTTACAGTTTGATTTAACCTGTTCTGGCCAATTGAATTTTGTGATGGGTTAGGGGTTTAGAAAGGTGGATCCAGATCGATGGGAATTCGCGAACGAGTGGTTCCTTCGGGGGCAGAAGCACTTGTTGAAGAATATTGTGAGGAGGAAACAGAGTAGGAGTAGCTCTTTGCTGTTTCAAGGGAAGTATGAGGAAGTGGAGGACGAAGCGTTAATGATGGAGATAGCGAGGTTGAAGGAAGAACAGAAATCGTTGGAGGAAGAGCTTCAGGGGATGAATAAGAGATTGGAAACGACGGAGAAACGACCTCAGCAAATGATGGCGTTTCTGTGCAAAGTCGTGGAGGACCCGGACGTCCTTTCTCGTATTTTATTGGAGAAAGAGCAGAGGCAATTGGGAGAGAAGAAGCGGCGACTGATATCATCATCGCCGTCGTCCTCGTCTGGTACGGCGGCGGTGAAGACGGAGTTTGACGAAGAGGAAGCTGCTTTGGGTGGTGCAATAATATCTTCGCCGTCGCCGGAAACGACAGCTGGTTCTGAGTTCGGTCGTTATAATCAGGCGTCGCCGACTGATGAAACAATAATCTCCGGCGCTGATACGGGCTCGGGTTGGTGGAGCGAGAGAGATGGCTTTATAACGGTGAGGCCTCGGATAAATCAACAGGCCTATAGTTATTGCAACGCTGGGTCGCCAAGCCCGTTGGCGGCGGTTGTGGCGGCGAAAATGGATGAGAAAGCAGCGATGTCGATGTCGGCGCGTGAGGGAGAAAGCAATTCAGCGAGCGAGCGACCAATGAGCTATTTTGCTGAAATGGCGGCGGAGGGCCGTCCACGGCTACCTTATCCATTTTCGCTATTGGAAGGTGGCTTCTAGCCATTTTACAAGTAATTCATCTTTGATTTTTCCATTTGCGCTAAATTTTGATTCTATATGTCCTCTTTTTTATTTGTTGATATTATTATGGTGACACTGATACAACTGTTTCAGCAGTCTGGTGGTTTGCGTATGCCAAGAGAGTTAATTGAAAATGTTTTTAGGACTGATTGTGCGTGTGTTTTGAGATCAGACTGAAAATGTTTTTTTACATAAATCGAGATAAATATATATGGAATGAGTTTTATCTCAATATATATATAATGTTGTTTCAACATGCTTCCCAAACAAATACGTTGTCAATCACCCTAAGATAATCGTTGTACATTTTAATTTGGAACAATTTCACCATTAAAATTTTTTATGACAAATGAGCAAGATACAACATATTATAATTTTCTACATCCATTTTGTTATTACATTTTACTCATCTATCATAGAAGTTATTGCAAAAACACAAAATAAAAACAGAGATAGAGTTAGCATGAATAGATCTGTTATGCATTGTTTTTCCCAACTCTTACAGTTATTTTTTAACACACACAGGACAAACATTTGTACATATATATATCCATCTTCTACATTTTCTGTTTTTTAATAAAATAAAAGATTTACAGAACAGTGCATCAGAAAAAAAAATGCATCACAATTTTTTCTTTGCATGATGAGGCATCATATACGGATGCTTATAATAAAACTATCGAAGCTGAGTTGGTGGGTTGTATAAAAAAATATTGGGATTGAAGAATAACCTGCTGAGTGATGATGATATGCTTATGTAAGGTAGACAGAAAATTTATTATGATATCTTCGGTTCTAATTCAACTCCTTATCATTATTTTAATCTATAGATAATTTATGATTTCGTGCGTCTGGGATCATCACTATCAGAACTATGTTTAATTAACTTGGATTGTTTAATTCATGATTTTTTTTTTCAAATTCAGGTAACGGGAATTTTTTAACATTTAGCGAAACTAGCTTATTTTCTTGAGCTTTAGAATAAATAAAAATATAATTTGTGACCTCTTGTAATTTTACAAAAAGATTGATGTCTTTAATTAAGTCAAATCTAAACATATTATTTTATAAAACTTGAATTGGGTTTCTGGGGCCAATGGAAATGTCAATTCCATAATTTGATAGGGTTGACACTTACATGAGATCCAATTCAAACCAAACAAACAAATTTATTTTAGATTCTCACCCAGATTCCAATTCCAAACCCTTATACCATGTTTGGTATGGTCGAATTAAAAGGTGGAATTAAAAATGAAATTTATTTCCTATGTTTGGTATGGTGAAATTGGGGAGTGGAAATGGAAATAGAATTCAAAATGGATAGAAATGAATTCTATGATGTAACCCATGGAATTATATTCAATTCCATGGAATTGATTTTTTGGCCCCTTTATATTTATATCCATTTCCATCCTCATTTCCATATTCATTATTTCCATTTCCATCTCAATTTCCACCAAAATCAATTTTAGCATACCAAACAACCATTAGTTCCATGCCATTGAACGGCCATTGGAGATTGCGCGTGGGTTGTTCAAATTGGGTAAAGATTAGATATGATCAACATAATATTATATAATTAAAATATGCAGAAGCATTTATATATAATTGTAAAAAATAATATTTAAAATATAAAGAAGGCATTAACATCAAGCAAGCATAATAATCATACAAAATTTGAATGTTGTACACAGTATTAATTCAAATGACACCTTCAATTATAGGATTGCTCATAAAGTACATGTCCAATGACTAAAGTAACTCAAATCTGGAGCTACAAGTTTGGAATATTTATTTGCATTTTACATACAAAATCTGTGATTCATTTATAAATCTAACTTATGGTAATTTTAGAGAAGATACCTGTTTGAACAAATTTTAGTAAAAGATTAATTTAAAAGGAATTTCGAGTCAACAACAATGAAAAAGGGTTTAATGGCTAATGAACGTAATGCAAAACAAACCAGTGAAATCGTATTGATAAAATCGTCGTAAGAATCAACGAATTTGAAATATGAGAGTGATCAGGAGATCGAAGAGTGCTAGGGGAGAGTATGGGCAATATTATGTGTGGAAAAGTGTGTACAATGTGAAAGAGAGTATGAATAAATAAATGGTATACGTATGTCATCGTATGTCCACCCCTTCTAATAGTCTAACCGAATACAGTGATTACGCACTGGATCTATGGATATAACCGTCTAGTATAAAATCTGAGGATGCAAGAAACAGATTTAGTCTATTAGAAAAACTCCACGTGTCCCCCTTGATGTTTGCCCGTTGGATTTTTCGCTAAAGAGCGTCTTCGCATGGGCTTGTAAACAGTGCCTCATATTGATCCAGTCCAAGTCATTTTTTTGGTGTACAATACTCTTCACAGTCTTTGTCATATTTACAAGATACCTTTAACCATCCTACCAAAAGTATGGGTAGGGTTGAGCAAAGACCAAATGGACCGGATTGAAGCCTAACCTAAGGTCTGGTTTGGTAAAAGCCTCAGGTTGATTAAAGTAGCCCGAGATCTGGTCCGGTCTAACCTCAACCCGGGGTCAAGCTGGATCAGACTTGGTCTAGCGAGCTACATGACCTTGACCCTTCCTTTTTTAAAAATTGCTTTCTCCATGTTTTTATTAACTTTCTAATTCCCTTCACACGCCTCACTCTCATTTCCCCTATCATACTCGAATTTTGGTCTGCCCATGAAGGGGGGAAAAACAAAGAAGTCGCAACCAAATTTTTTAAAAGGATTTTGAAAACTTGAAAACAAAGTGATCTACGAAAATCAAATAGGGTTTGAGAGTTGATTGTGCGTGGGAAAAGTGTTAGACACCCCATAACACCCGTTCGTGACAACTATTATCCTTAATTAACTATTAAAAATAATTTGGCCCTTTAAATATTATAATTGCCCAAAAAAGAAAATATTGTATATGTATGAGGAGAAAATAAATAAAAATAAGGAGGCAAAATTATATATTTACAAAGTTAGACTTGATTTATGAACAGAGTCTAAGGTCTACATACCATTTAGAGGATCAAAACACATTTCTGGGGTAGATATGTATATCACTTGGTTGGTAATTTTTTTAGGAAAAGATTTTATTGAATTTATTTTTGAAAATGGTTTTTTGATTGGCTGGTATTTTTATTAAAAAGCTTCCTTTATTTTTATTTGAAAAAGGTTTTGTGAATTATACTTGACGGGGAGATTTCCATAATCTCACGTAAAATAAGAATCATTTTTTTACTTGAGGAGGTTCTAAAAACCTCATATGACACAAATCATTTTGAGACTTTATTTTTCATGAGTATTTATTTACTATTTTTTTTTGTCAAATTTATTTATTTACTGTATTTATCCTCAACAATATACCCAAAATGCAGGCGGGGCCATAAGGAAAAGTGGAGTGGCGCAATGAGTTTGTTTGTGTAAAAACATATTCACTTATATCGTAAATCATAGAAATTTTGGGAATTTGTTGAAAGAAAAAAGTTTATGAATTTCAAGAAGAATTTAAAATATTTAAGAAGAATTTACAAATTTTAAAATATTTTTAAAAATTTTAAAATATTTTTTATGCGTGTACGGAAAGATATAAAACTTGTCTCGTTGTAAAAGTCGGCTTGCAAGACCGGGGTAAAAAGGGGATGAAGCTGGGAAGTTGACGATGGACGCACGCCATAGAAGGGTCACGCGGGACCCACGGAGGCCTCACGGTAATAATGCGTTTTAACCTTTTAGTGGGCACCATGGGGCACACGTGGCGATGGTGCTCTGTGAGTGACACGCCCCACCACCAGGACATGGCCGAGGATCACGGATAATAGAGTGTGGGTCCCACCACGGCCCAGCCCTACAGCCCATGGCCACGTGATCCCTACCTGTGACCCTCGGGGTTTTATCCCTTCAATTTTCACCCGTTCATGTTGCGCCAAATCACATAGCGCGCCCTCCCTGCTCTCGTGTTAGATCCCACATCTATTCCTGTCTCTTCAATTCTTGTAGTCTTTTTTTTTTTTAAAAAAATATTCAATAAATATTCATTTTTTTAATGGATGTGTTGGACGTTTGTGAGCCCCGATGAGGTTGGTTAAATTAATGGAGGCGACAATGACAAATGTTAGTCGTACTTTTAAGTAATGCCACCTCCAAAGTGACAGAGCCTATTTGGTAACCATGAACTTATTTTCATAAACACGTTTAACAGTGTTTTTCCGTAGAACGAAACAATTTCCTCCACATATTTACCTCGGCTTATGTGAATAAACACTTATAAGTGGCTTATGGCAATTTGTCAAACGGGCCCATACACATATGGGACTGAAATCAATAGTAGTTTAAATTTTAAAATTGGGAGTGGAGTTTGGTTACTGTATGTATACCCATTTAAATTAACGGTAGAAATTACTTTTCCAACATGATTTACGGTTTAAAAAAATAAACACGTGGGGTGGGTTTTATCTCAACTTACATAAACATGATCCCTTAATGCTAATACAAACATGGCTTATATGATATATGGTAGAGTAATAACTGCTAAAGATGCTTGGGTTAGCGATGCACCAGGTGAACTACAAAATATATGAACTGTGTTAGAATCTCTCCTCGTTTGAGAAACCTTTGGGGAGAGGCATTATGGTCGTGAAGCGTCAATAAGCTCTGTTTGGATAGCCCGTTTGAACATCCATAAATCATTCCTGTGTTTACCGAGACAAAACTCCTCTCACATATTTACCTCGAAATCTGTGTTCGTTCTCCCAACGGGCTATCCAAACACACTATTAGTCGTTGCTGGAATGTTTGGTAATAAGATTTAAAAAAAATGTCATATATTGGGTGGCCGAAAGAGCTATAGCAAGAAGAGTCAGAGATTAGGGGTGAGCAACGAGCGGGCGGGCTAGCCCGTGCCCCAACCCGTAGCCCGCCCATTTAAATTACACGGGTATGGGTACGGGCTAGCCCGTGCCTCAACCCATTTAACAATTCTTAAACGGGCTAAGGTATATATGGGCGGGTTTTAACGGGTAATGGGCAACCCGTGTAAAAAAATAAAGGAAAAACAGCTTAATCCTTGAGCAATAATAATACTGTCCACTTACACAACAAAGTTCACTTGTTGTCGTTGATCCCATCATGATATGCGACTGCTTGGAATTTGGTGCAGCAAACAGCAAACCTAAATAGTGTGAGGAAATCCTTCATTGCCTTCAATCAGCTAGCTCAATAAAAATGACATACAACCTTCCAACAAGGGATATGCTTTATGTCTAAGGACATCCTGTTGCATGGAAGAGTGTGTACTGGAGAGAGTGAGTAAATGCAATAAATGCAACGATATTAATATGAGTAATTAAATGAGAACAAAATGGGAAATTAACAACAAAAATTGGAGATAGCC
>JANTPZ010092204.1:0-13947 GCA_025593235.1 Vachellia pachyceras
AAAGAGAAGGTTTTAAAGGTGGAAAATGGTTGCAAGTTGTTTCTTGAGTAGTATGAACTTTGTTGTTGGTTAGTTTGTGTTGTTGTAAAATTTTGGGAAGCTCAAGTTTATGGGGAGGTGCTGCCCAAATTTCTTTTAGTCTAAGGGAAGGTGTGTTTGAGTAGATCAAAGTTAATAAAATGGGTTTTGGAAGCAAGGAAACACACAGTTTCATGAGCAAAGTTGAAAAACCCTTCCTTTCCTTATTTTTGTTGTTTTCATCCAAGCTAAAGAAAAAGTAGAAAGGATGTGTTTTTGAGTATTTTGATGGTTCCATTGGCTTCAAAATGATGTTTTGTGTAGGGTAAAGCTAAGAGATGGATTTTAGAAGCCTTAACAGCCATAAAAATCAAGTCTTGAACTTGTAGGACTCTTAGAAAACAAAAAGGGGGTTTTATGCGTTTTTGCAAGTTTTGCTGCATCTTGGTGATGACATGTTTATATGGATGTTATGCCATGATTTTTAGGATTTTAAGATCTCCAAGAAGCATACTTGGAAGAGATCCAAGAGCACTTTTGAGGTGGGGTAAAAGAAAGCAAAGAAAAGGTAACAAAACCTACTAATCTCCTTTTATGTTTATGAAAATGAGTTGTGAATGTTACATGAACTTTTATGATGATTAAAGTGCATGATTTATGTATGAAATGTGACTTTTGTGCTATGGCCATATGCATATTAAAGTGAAGTTTGATGTGTCACATGTTTATATGTTCATGCACATGCTTTAAAGTTATGTATGCATATTCACAACATCTTGATTATGTGGCTTTGCTATTGGGATTCCCAAATCTCATTCCCCCCAACTAACCATGTAGGTGGAAGCACAAGCAAGGGTAAGGAAAAAGTTATTGATTCATGAAGAAGTTGCTCCTTGCTTGCATGGTTTTTGTGTAAATATTGAGTTGCTAACTCTCTCTTGATGTTGTTGATGTTGTGTTGTAACTTTAAACCTCTACACAAAGTATCATGGGAATGTGTGATAAGGCATGCATGAAAATGGACTAAAACTAACAAGTAACGTTAAGGGAATGGTTGTGCATGATAAAGAAGAGTTAAGGAACCAAAAAGAGGTTTTGGTGAATTTTAACAAAAAAATTGGTTTTCAAAGTTAAGGGGGTTCCAAAGGCCCTGAAAAATGCATCTGCTTCACGTGGCAAGGAAGATTATCAAATGAGCTCCAAATAATCTGAAACTTTTCAGTCAGAAACTACACATCCTGAGATTTAAAATGATATAAAGTTTGCAAAATTTGGATGTGTATTTTGAGAGATATGAATTTCCAAAGTTTAAGATAAAAAATGGAAAAACTGGAATTGACCAATTGGACAGTAAATGGTTTTGGAGTAAATTGATTCAAATGGGAAAGTTTTAGGGCTAATGAGTATTTTCTCCCTATATGTCACTTAATAATATAAATTTAGAAATTAGAACCACTCGATTTCAATTTTTCTAGAATTAATTATGATTTTTCAAATTTGGGCCATAAATCTGGAAAAAGAACCTGTGAACAGTAACAACTTTTTTTTACGTTTTTGAAAATCCAAGTTCACAATTTTGGGTCAAATTTAATATCTAAGACCCAAGAGTGGTTCAAAAGTGATCTTTTATGAACATATAGGGGGAAATAGGAGGTGTTACAAATATTTAATAATTACCTTGATATTTTTACAAAAATCTTATTCTAAGTTTTACATTCTACGATACACACTAATATATGCATCAAACAGGAGAAGCCCTTAGTTTTTCCAAAAATAAGGAAAAGAAAACGATTGGACAATCACTCACTTAAAGCATAAGATCAACAATGAAGTACTTCCCAGGTAGCAAGACATATTCCTGCCTCCTTACTTAGACACCCATGAACGCAGTAGCGGAGCCAGGACCTTCTACCAGTGGGGGCAATTTATTTATTTTCAAATAAATGACAACATGCTTGTTAGTATAAATAATTTGAGTGGGTTCAAATCTTAAAAATCAATAGGTGAATAATAAAAATCAAATAATTATTTACACAAATGCCAAAAAGTTGAGTGGGGGCATTTGCCCACCCTAAAATGCCTTGCCTCCGCCCCTGCATGAATGCCCTGCATTGCAGTCCCCAGTACTCTTTTAATTGCTTAAGCCTCTCTCTCCTCTCTATGTGATGCCTTTGTTCACAATATTGTTGACAGCTAACAAAATATGCATACAACTTTAGACATCATTAAGTGAATAAAAAGTTATTCCAATCAACCTAATAGATATAATGTTTATAGCATGAGCCTCATTTTTTTCTCTTTGCTTTAACTAGAGTAGCCTACATTTTAGCCAGCACCTACCATTTTGCAATACCCTTTTTTGGGTTAAGATTCAATTTTGCTGCGGATATTTTTGAGTTAGAAATTGCCAACAGCTGAAAGATTTTTGTTTTCAGATTATTTTCATCTTGGAAATGTTTAAAAAAAAGCGATATTATTTCCCACCTTAAAAAATGCTAACAGTTTTTAGATTGTTAATGTTAGCTTTTTTTTAATGGTTAGGGCAACTTTACTTATTTTTGAACACTTTCTGAGTTATATTTATTTGAAAAAAATTTGATATCTATAGCTCATACACGAAAACTTCCATAGCAAAATTACATTTTAACACTTTTTTATTCAGAAGGGTAGACACTAAATTGCCTAAAATTAGGTACAAGTGGGATCACATGGAGTTTTTGTGCCCTAAATTATAAAACAATTAGCCACTAAATTATAATTAAAGACATTGGAACCATACCTTCGCCATAACAGGGTGTTTAATTCTTTCAAATGTATAGCACCTTCATAAACTCCTTCCTGTAATCAACAAAAGTAGAACATTGAATGTTGCCAATATCTCAATAGTCCAATGATTTATGAGATTCAAGGATAGTAAAAGGAAGATACAGTTGACATTAATTAGTTCTTGATTCTTAATAACTCCCATGTTATGGTTAAAGGCTAAGAATATAGAGTCAAAGATACATTTAAAAAAGAGCAAGAAAAATAACAAAATAATCACAAGACTAAAATAAAAAGACAATATACTGCAAATAGACACGAGATAATTGCAGGTTTTAGTTTATACTTCAGCAAATAAGTAAGATAGCTGCATAACTTTGTTTTGGGTTAGGGTGTAATTTTAACAATGAAGTTTTTTGTCATTAATATATGGCATAATTGGGTTATAAAGTTAAATGAAGAACAAGTGGGCCCTACGTTAAAAAACATATGATCATTAAAATCTAGCATAACTAAGTTATAATGATGAGGGAGAACAAGTGGGCTCTACGTTAAAAAAGATATGGATGTTTGGGTTAATCTAAAGTAGTTGTTAAAATTGATCAATTTTCAAACAATTATGTCTAATTTTACACTCTCAAAAACTTAATTGTGCTAAATGCTTTTAACAAAAAAATTCTCACTCAAACTACATTTTAACATTTTTTTGCCATATTGCTTAATTAAAAATTAAAAACATGGCTTTCCAGTATAACAATCTCAACCAATCAACATTAGATAAATCAGTACCTATTAGTTCTTATGATAGCAAAACGGGGAGACCATGAGGTATTGTTAGACTTTGGGGCAATTAAATACCTCCCTAGTAACTTTGTAGTCATTAAAAAGGATGTTGGACGCCTAGTTGACACAATATATAAAGCTTACCATTCGACAAAGGGGACATTTTACCTTAGAATTTACTTATTTAAGGCCATCAACAATATTTACTTATGCAGATGAGCAAGCACACATGTAGCAGAATATATGGCCACAAGTAAGACAAACTGGATCAAATACTGTGTCCTATCACTCAAAAGCCAGATTAATTAAATATTATCAGTGAAATATGAAATAGAATAAAAACACATAAATATTGTTTTCTCATTGTAAACTTTGGAAAAAAATTATGTGGATTGTGTTATAATGGCTGCACCCAAAAGGGGGTGAATTGGTTGTTACAAAAATTTCCGTTCAAAACTTAATTTATCAAAACATCCAAATCATAAGTTAATCAAAACAGAGTATGAAAACATATTGAGTAAAACGAAGTAATTAGAAATTAGAGAAGATGAATGAAGGATAAATACACAACAATTTATCCTGGTTCGGCCCTCTCTGACCTACGTCTAGTCCTCAGACTCCTATGAGATTTTCAATCCACTATAACATCCAAGTTTAAACCAGGTACTTGGAAAACCATTACAACCACAAGTTCACTATGGACACTTGCAAAGCTGTTTCAAGTTTGTCATAGTGGGTACTTCAGAACCCCGTAAATGTTTTCAAGCATTTATGAAACCCAGTCAAGTTTGTAACGGTTGGTACTTGAGAAACCTTTACAATCACTTCCCCTGTATGGTTACACTCTGTTTCACTCAGGTCTATCCTAAGCGATCCTCAAAGTTTGGGATGATTACATTTGGGAAATGCTTTACTCTATGAATGGATTGTATTGACATTGAAGCTCACAGAGAAGTATAATGTTAGAATCTTCAAGTTGTTGTGAGTTTTTCCTTGAATTCACCCTCTCTGTTTTGTGTTTGGTGACTCCATATATTTCATCTCTTTTCTCTGTTTGTTGCTTCCTCCTATTTATAGATGTTGGCAAATTATATCGTTGGAGAGGAGCATTGTATTTTTTTGTTTAGCTTTGGCTCTTATGCTCTGTTTTTCAAACTTGGTATGCTCTAACAGATTTGTTTATTGAAAGAGAAAGAATAACTGTTGGAGTCCTGACAAGAAGCAAGTATTTGTTGAAGAGGATTAATCCGTTAGAAACTGATTTGCTTCCGTTATACTTATGCTTCAGTGTCTAATGAGGTTGTATAATGTCTTGCGTTAAATGGCTCTGATAAGAAGAGAGTCTATGTCTGTGAATTTGTCCGTTGAGAACCATAAGTATCCAAAATATCTAGGAGTTATGATCCATAAAGAAAATATAAACAAAATGAACATAAAGGAAATAAACATGAGGCACATCTAATTTTCTTTCTCCCCATTTGGCATCAATCAAACAGGGGGTGATTAAGGAGGAGAAGGAGCAGGATCAGATGATGGTGCAGAATTAGAAGTGGGCTAAAGGTCAATGATAGGTTCAGTGGGAGCCAAGGATGTCACAGGAGGAGCAGGAATAGGTTGAGGCTCAGGATTAAGGATGGAAGAAGAGAAGTCAATCATAGCCAGCACAGCATCCATAGGAGGATCCTCAGGTGAGTGAGATGGTGGAGGAGGAGGAGTAGAGGAGGATGCCTGATATTCTCTGATGAACTACTTAATGGAGGCAACCCTTCTATCCAAGCCATTCATTGTCTTCTGCAAAGCATCAGATTTCTCCAATAATGCATCTCTAAAGATAATAAGGTCCCTGTCTTCCCTGCAAAGTAATCTCCTGCTACTTTTAATGCATTCTTTAGATAATTCTATGTCTGAGTCTAGAATGCAGTCATAAAGGTTTCTCCCATCCTCCTGAACTCTTTGTCTCCATGTAAGTCTGCAAGGCAGCCTGAGCAAGTGATGGAGCAGAAGAAGGCTGAGGTAGCAGAAGACTGTGCTTTATCCTATCCTCAAGATGTGGCAGATGTGGCCTTTCTCTTCTTCACTGGCTGAGACTGAACCTTCACCACATCAATTTTCATCATGTGGAAGTGCTAGCAGAAAACATAATTGGGTTCTCAACCTTCTCTACTATGTACCATACTTGATGAACATCAAGTTGCGAGAGATGAGGCAAGGGTATGGCATTGTCATTCTTTTGGAGTTTGAATCCTAAACCTCCACATTTCATTGAACACAAGCTATCCAATATTTCTCTTCTCCTTAGCCATTATTGATGCCAAAATGTGATAATCCATATGGGCCAAATGAGTATAATTCTTACTCTTATTCACTAAACATCTAGAGTAGATGTAGTGAATTGTTCTCTGTATAACAGGCATGGAAGTAGGATCAAAAGACATATTGCCTAGATATTCTTCCGCAGGTCTCAGTAACTCAAACATCTCCTTTTCAGAAAAACTTTCAACTCCTTATCAAACTCATGAGTCCCAAGATAGTCATTGATATCATCAGCAGTAATATTTATCTTTGTACCTCTAATCCTAGTGACCATAGAGTGATGAGTAATATTCCCTTTCTCATCTGTCAAGGAATTGGATTTCATATTGTTGTAGAATATCCTCACCATCTCAAGAGAATATGGCATGTTAATCTCAATTAATCTCCTATAATGCTCCATATATGCTATCACATGAATCCCTAGAGCCATAATCTCTTCCAACTTAACATAAATTCCAGGGCACAGAGCATAGTTCTTATACTTCAATTCATATTCATCAGGCTCAGTAATGTATAAAGTGTTATTATTGTAATCTTTAGGAGGTTTAGGCTTTGGTACCTTCTTAGAACCTTTTCTGGAAGATTCCCCAGGGCCACTCATCTTTACTCTTCTTTTCCTCTTCATCTCGAGGTCAATTCCTCCGGAGATATGCTTTATGTGTCTGAATCTAAGGCTTGAGCAGATGATTATTCAAGGACTGAAGATGATAAAACAGGAGCCTTACCTTTGTCCTTCTTCATAATGGATTTGGGCAGCTCAGTGCGTGACTTATGGATCAAAGGTGCTACTGTCTCTTCCTCTTTGGATGGCTCCACAATCCTCACTTTCTTGGATGATACTGATTGGGATTGAGAAGGAGTAGATGTTTTAGTTTTCTTTGTACAAGCCATGGTGGTTTGGGATTAAAAGTTCAAGAATTTTGGAAGATAGGTGACGTCGGGTTGATGTGTCGAATGGAGAGAAATTTGGTGTAATAGAGGTTTTATGGAGAATAAATGGAGGGGTTTTACCTGTTAGGACGTTTTGAATAGGTATGTAACTGATTGGAGGGAAGATGCAACAGTTGGGAAGTTGGATTAGAGAGAATCAAGTACTCAGCTTCAACTGATGTTTTGTAACTAAAAATGGAACTTGATACTCGAGTTTTGAAAACCAGAACTCGAGTGTTGACAAGACTTTCATCAAATGCTCGAGTATTCTACTTGAAATGTTACTTTATGATTAAAAACTTTGCTCGATACTCGAGTGTTACAAACTAGCACTCGAGTGTTGATAACACTTCTTTCACAACTCAAGTGTTACAAACTAACACTCGAGTGTTGGCAACACTTCTTTCACAACTCGATTGTTTTGCTTCAAGTGAAGTACTGTGTTTTGAAAAATAACTCAATACTCGAGTATTCCAACACAATACTCGAATGTTGTCAATACTTCCATCTGTAACTCGAGTACTCTGCATCAAGTGAAGCATAGTGTTTTGAAAAAAAGTCTCAATACTCGAGTATTAAAACACCGTACTCGAGTGTTGCTAACAATTCTGTATTAATACTCAAGTTTCACTTGAGAGTATTCAGTTTAGAAACATTTAAGTGACAATACTCGAGTGATTCAAAAACATTACTCGAGTGATTACAACACTTCATCCTAATACTTGAGTTTTTATTCAAAGTGATGAATCACTGAAGCATTTTAACTCACAATACTCGAATATCAGCATTCATTACTTGAGTTTTAACAATACTTTTAACAAAAAAAACTAGAATGCCGTATGAAAGTATTGATTTTTAACACATTAAAAAGGTTCAATACTCGAGTTTCAAACCACAGTACTTGAGTATTTTCAATACTTTCATACAAACTCGATTACTTAATCCTAGAACTTGAGTGTTCCATATTGCAATCAATTAATCAGCAATAATTCAAGCTTTATAATTCCTGAAATCATTTTGTTATCATCAAAATATGGCATTAACAGATTGAAGCTCAAAGTACCAAATTAAACGATAACAGATGAATGCCTAATGGAGTCTTAGAGCCACGAAAAAACATTGGAAACCATTGAGGATTTATTGACATTAAAATGGATATAAAAAATATTTGTAACATGTCATTGAAAAGCATACTTTTAGTACAGCTTTCATCAGCTAAAGATCCAAACAAATAATTCCTCATCCAATCCTTAATATATGATCTATTTAGTTGATTAGATTAAAAAGTTAATTTAGTAAGTTAGTTAATAATAAATAGGCTTAAAATGTAAATTTACTTAAGAAATTTTTGCTAAGAATGAATCCAGACCAAATTGATTGGTCAGGGCTTGACATGGTTCAATACAAAGTGCTTATACTAGTCAGTCTTGTCTAGTCTAGATCAAATTATTTTTAGTTATTTTTTAATTTGTTTATGTTAATAATTATACTTATTATTTTTAAATACTAGAGATCATCGATTTATATTTTAATTTTTTTGAGTTGCATTTTATATGATTTTAGGTCTTTCTATGTTAATTTTGTATTATTAGATAAAATTGTCTCTTGTAAAGGAGGGAAAAAATACATTGAAGTCTAAGCAATCCACTGAACCCAGTTTATTAGTCCACCTCGTGCACGGCTATAATGGTTGACTAAATTAGGCATTGGGTTGTCTTGTAAAGCTCAAGGTCTTTACCAATTCAAAGCCTATATTGGGTATCTACCTAGTCTGATATGGTTCATACACAATCTTGTAGTAGTAAATATGTTACTTCCTTCGTTTCTATGTATAAAAAAAATTCTCTCTTGTGGACATAATCATATATATAAGTAACAAAAAAAAATTCTCTCTTGTGGAAATAATCATATATATATATAAGTAACAATTTTACTTTGTATAAGAATTTAATGCACCTTTTGTATTTTCATCCCAAATAATTACATTTTTCTATCATATTTTGTCCCTACTCATCTCTCTCACACTCATCATAGTTATAAATAGGGTTTGTTTGGAAAAAATATATATCTCTTATACTCTATTTGTTTTAACTAATTTTATCTGTCATTTTGTTTTACATGATTTACATAGTTGTTAATCATAAAAAGGATTAGAGGGAGTATGTAATTCTGTAATTGTCCCAAAAAATACCTCATATATATAATATTAATAAAAATCAAATCTACTTATATTTTTTGTATTCATGGCATTTAATATTAATATAGCCTGATAGTTGTATGGTAATGTTTTTGTAAGACTCAACGTAACCAATGTATGAATTAGTGTTTGATTTTCTATTGAAAGAGGTGTCAATTTTTAATACTCAACAGTATTGGGAACAAGAATACTTAGTTTAGAGATTAAACAGTATGAAAACACAGAACATGTAAAAGAACTTTAGAATATGTCTGTATTTTATTTCATTAGATTTTTTAATAGAATATTTTATTTCATTAGATGATATTATATACTCCATCTAATCATTTTTATAAGCAACAACTATTCAAATCTGGTAAAATAAACTAGTAGCTAAAATTGGTTAAAAACAATAAATATGTAATAGATTTAATTTTTTTTCCAATCATACCCTTATTTATGAAGATAATGATGAGTCTGAGAGATAATGAATAAAGAAAAGAGAGAGTGGGTGGAAAAATATATGAAAAAGAAGTATAATTAATTTTGGGTGAAAAATGAAAAGTGCAACAAATTTTTATACAAAGATAAATTATTGCTTATATAATGGATCACCCTTTATAAGAGAGAATGTTGCTTATAAATAGAACCGAAAGGACATTACATTACATTATATTATATTATATTATATTATATTATATTTGGTATGGTATGGTACTGTTGGCCTATAGAAAAATCAACGAAATTGGTGAACTTGCTTAATCACGTACATTTGTTGAATGCGTCAAATGCAATCTCTAATCCCATAATTTTGAATTTTCTAACTAATTGTACATGAAGATTACCACAGCTGAAACACAAGTGGGCCCCTCCACTAAATTAGCACCAAGTGTTGGACTTGACAAAATGTATTCCATCCAATGTATTCCATTAAATTTGTACTAAGATTGAACTACTTTCTAAATTTATCCCTATTTAGAATACATTATATACTCTATGATACAAATGCAACACAATAATGAATTAAGGGTAAAATTGTATATTCCTACGGAAAAATTGATCATGTACTAACTTATCAGCAGATGAAAAATTCCTTATATCTCTGAATTATTAATAGGGCTAGAAGAATTGTGAAAACCACGAGCATATATAGAAATCCCACGATTCTTTGTAGTTGTAGAAGACTTTCAAATACCTCTCACCATTGTTAAATAATATGGAGTATAGATCCACACGAGGTTAACGAATGTGGAGACAAATTAAACCATAGAATACAATAGAAAGAAACACAGTATGTCTCGTGGGAATCTCGTGAGTATAGATCCACAAGAGGTTTGACGTCAACACTGATATTTGTGCCCTTTACTTCACTATTAAAATTGTGATTCTTATGCATCTGAAGTGGTATGATTAATGGATGAAAAAGATATCAGTACTCACCCAGATGTTGAAATCATCATGACTGAAGCTAGGAAAGGTTGGCTTTTTGAGGTCAATCGTATACTGCATAGCCTAATTACGGTGGCAAACCACTTGGCAAAGCAAGCCCTTTACATGGCCTCTAGTTTCCAAAGTCCATCCTATTTCAAACCCCATAGTAAAATTGAGTGAATTGATTCACAAGTAGCACAATGCTCCTCTTGATACTAGTTAGTTGTTAGCGTTTGGGTTTTCCCCTTCGTTTTGTATTTAAAAAATTGCTTTTCAAAGCGAACATGAACCCATACATTTCTAACTTGTCCCCTTTCGAATCGATTGGGTTATTTTTGTTTGGTGATCTCTATGCTGCTTTCCGAACTTGTTCGCTATGCCAGTGGGACTCAGTTTGGCAAAAACAATGACGAAGAAGGAAGGCCAATGAATATTGGTACAGCCCATAATTTGGATGATTTTTAAGTAGTGTTGTAAGCATTCTTTGAAACCTGGAGATATACCCTGATCTAGTAAACTTTGGGGCCTAACTCATATTAACTTTATGTTGTTCCAAAAAGAGGACAAAGAAGGAAGTTTATGGTCTTTGGTGAAGAATGTGCCTTTTTTTCCAACAGACGCTAATTGAGGTGAGATTGCTCCATCTTCAATAGATTAGAGGCAAACTTACACCATTAAAGTTTGGGGTGATGCATGAATGTTTAAAAATAATGCAGTACTAAATCCACCTTAACCCATTATTCTAATGAGAGTTTATCATAAATTATAACTTCATTTCATTTTATTCCAATATCGATGGAGGAAAATCCATTTTTGCGTGTACATATATTTTTCCTCAATTGGTAATCTCTTTAATACATCCTTTAGTTTTACTCTCTTAAGTCTTGACATTGCCAACTCTCTCCTAACTTTGATCTATTAACACCTCTCTAGCAAGAAAATATACAAGTACCAAATTAAAGTTGAGGGAAGATGTAGATACCTACAAAACGGTTTTCTATATTTATTAAACCGTTTATCCAGCATTTGCAAATCATCCTAGAGTTGTTTGATTTATTTAAGAAAAACAAGCATGAAAGGACAAGATACCCCCTACACTAATACAAGGAGAAAATTTAGACAAGAGGCTAATGGCATTTAATAAGCCTCTTACCCAAAAAAGCACGCGAGATCGTATCCAAATTCAACTACTCATTTACTTTTTTTTTTGCCAGAACAACTAATCATTTACAATTACGCATGCTTAAAAACATATTCAAGTCCCACAAGTAACTTCACAGTCAGTCGAAATATAGGCTCGACAAGGTAAACTATAAAGCATAGTAGCATTGGCAAATCATTGATAATAACAACATCCCAAAAGACAAACTTCTTATCCAAATGCCCATTGGCTTTCCCGGCGGACTTCCTCCTCTTCCTCTGGGGTAAAATCATTCTTGATATTGAAGGTCTTACGAATCTGCTCCAGCACCTTCCCCTTGATCATGTCTACCACAGTCTGGCATGTAAGGTCCAGCAAGCTCTTGATGTTCAGGTAGTTAGCTGCCTGAGAACCAAAAATGGCACATCACAAACTAGCGATTTGATGGAAATATAGCTACCTATAGTTGATGCTAGTAAGAAGAAAATCAAGAAGAGGAGAGAAAGGAGCAGAAAAATTTTTAATTGCTCATTAATTCATATCCTTCAAGGATCAGAGGGCAATTACAAATACAGCATCGGTCACTTTTCTTTTCTTTGATATCATATAATTATACCATCACATTTAGAGTGGTGACACAAATAATACTAAAAACTGAGTTACAAGGCTGGCTATGAAAAGAATAAAATGATTGAGCACCCCCAAAAATGGCATGCAGCATTCTAAGGATCACCGCCCATGCGTCAAAAGTCTAAGCCAAGGGAAACAAGAAATTGAAAAGCATAGTAATTAAAGCAGAAGCAACAATGTTGAAGACAGGTCCATGTTAAGCTGTTTGCACAAGAAAACAGGCATTTGAATTAAACTTGAGAGGCCATATATGTATAATTGTAGTAGCACTGAAGTTTTGAATGAGAAATAGAAACATCAAATCCCTCGTTCACACTTCCATTCTATCCAATATTCGAATTATCATCCTCTAAACAAGATTTACGCTTCAACCATCCTATTCATGACATCCCTTGCTCAATAAAGACCCTCGATAGGAAATGGTATAGAAACCTAAGAATTCACACTGGAACTCTTAAAACTCTTATGCCCCGTTTGGTACATGGAAATGTTTTTGATGGAAACGGAAGTGGAATTGGAATTGGAAGTGGAAGTGGAACTGGAACTGGAACTGGAAGTGGGTTTTAAAACTTGTTTGGTAGGATGGAAGAAGTGGGATATAATTTATAATTAAAATATGTATATCTGGTAGGAAAATACCAAAATGCCCTTTACCCAAAAAAAAATCTTCTGACTCTCTGCCGACCAGCTCATGCCAGCACATCCTTCATCAGTCTGGTTCTCTACTCTGCTCTCCCGCCTCTCAGCTTCGTCAACTCCAGCGTTCTTCTCCCTGTCAAGCTCTCCTCTGTTCAGCTCTTCTCTCGCACTCACAGCCATCGACCTCAAGCTCAGTCGACCCTAAAGATCGCCCTGAAGTCTCTTTCGGTCAGAGTTGCAACACTTCCATTGCTGATACACTCTTGGATCTTGCTGTTACTTTACCGTTCATCATTTTTCCCGATCTAATAGCTTATCGCAGCTCCGGCAGCAAATAGGAACATATCCGATTGTAGCTCCGGCAGCAAATAGGAGTTGCAACTCCAATAGGTTACCTCATCATTTGCTTATCATGTTCATTGGGATGGGATATGTTCATTGGGATGGGATATGTTTGAGCTGATTTTGCTTATCATGTGCCGGAGAGGGAAGCTGTTACCGTCATCGTCATTTACCGTCGGAGAAGGGATGGTGCAGAGGACGACTGGTAACGCCAGAGGGAGAGGCCATGACCGATGAAGGAGAACAACGGTGATGAGCTACAGTGAAAGGGACGATGGGTAAGATTGTCTGAAAATGCCAATTCTATGGAACTCATATAGCTTCCATAGGTAGACCTATGGAACCCATGGAACCCATTTTCATGGAACTGGTAGTTCCATAGAATTGGGTTCCTACCTACCAAACAAGGCAAATTTTGATTTCCAACCTCACTTCCACTTCTCATGTTTCAATTCCATGATACCAAACAGGACATTAATGGAATTCAATTCAAGTCTGCCCCAATACAAACACAAGCCCTCTATTTATACTAATGGAAAACCAACAACTCTTAGGACACAAAGGAGTGGAGTGGTTACAGTGGGAAATAAAGAAACAATTTCCCTTATTCTATTCTTGCTTTTGGATGGTGGAGGAGGTTGGTGGAGTTGGTGGAGGGGGTGTTCATCATTCTGTTTCATCCTCCCTGGGTTGGACAGGACTCGCCCTCGAGTCAATTTCGACTTTATCATCAAGGTATGGTGACAAGTCAGCAACGTTGAAAGTGGCAGACACTCCATAG
>JANTPZ010092205.1:0-12706 GCA_025593235.1 Vachellia pachyceras
TTGTATAGATTTAGGCTTCCTTTGATTCATTTTCTATTGCAACTGATAAAGGTTACTCACTGTTTAAATTATCATTACTTTTCTTTAGGAATTGTTTTAAAGATGTCTCGCTTGACAAAGGATGGTTCATTGCGAGGGCAGAAATCTGGTATAGAATCAATCAGCAAGGCTCCTTCAAAGACTTTAATTATACCTGGCAAAGAATTTGTACAAGTCATAGCAAAGGTTCGCTGCTTTTCATATTTGCAGCATGCTGGGAAATTTGTACAAGCATTTTTATTTCAATGCTGTCTAGTTTATAGTCATTTAATTTAGTGGTGGAATGGTTTTAGTTTAGAATCAGGTGACAGCATTGTCAACTTGTTTATTGATCATATATGTGTGTGTCAATCATGCAGGGCGTTGCCGTTACTAGGGCTG
Source organism: Vachellia pachyceras (assembly GCA_025593235.1). Classification (NCBI taxonomy): domain Eukaryota; kingdom Viridiplantae; phylum Streptophyta; class Magnoliopsida; order Fabales; family Fabaceae; genus Vachellia; species Vachellia pachyceras. The sequence goes on from JANTPZ010092205.1 coordinate 421, forward strand.
GCCTACCTAGTGAATCTAACCATGAAATGTATCAGGATATCATTGTTGATTCAGTAATATCAGAATCGCATCATGTCGATTTGGGGAGAGAACTACAACCATGGGTTCCTGATGAAGATGGTCCACAATGCCCTGAACTAGAAGATGTCTTTGATAAAACTTGGAATAGGTGTTTACTATTTTAATTTTTATCCTTAAATAAGAAATATTTCTTTTTCAAAGGAACTATTATTATTACTTTTATTGAAACTGGGATCTTGACTTGCTGCCTACTATGCATTCCTGTTCCTTTTCTTTTTCTCAGACTCCTTTCAATTTCTCTCTGATAATGACAGTTAATTTTGGAAAGAGATAAACACAAAGTGTGGAGTTCATTACTCCACTGGGTCCGTACCATTCAAGTTGACACATTCTATATCCTTCCCTCTGAAATTGACCAAATTTCAAAGTGAAACTGAGAGTATTCAAATTAGTGATAAACTATAGTGTGTAACTTTTCAAGTGTGGGGGAAAAGTTACTTCAAATAGAAGCCTTGGTCTCAGTGCTGTGTGTTCTAATTTTATGCCAGTAGGGGAAAGCTTAGTTGTATCCACATGGTGTCTCATGTTATTGTCAGAGGAGTTCGATATGTGTTTGTGGATTCCAAGAAATGCTGCCTGAGGAATTGTTAAAAGGTCAACGGTGTATATTTACCATTTGGCTGTAGGTATATTTTTGAGATGACAAAAGGGGGAATTATGAAATAGGGGGTTTTTTGTGTCTGTTCTTCAAAATTGTCACATGAATCTAAATTAAGCTCACCACATTGTGACTATCTCTATCCATATCAAGGTTCTCTTCAATTTTTTCCCTCTTTTTCTAGTTCCGATTTATTTAAAGATTCTTGATTTTGTTTTACATGGCATTATCTTTATTTCTAAAAGGGGCTGGGATCAGTTTGAAACAAACAAAACGTTGTTTGGTGTAAAAAGCACATTCAAGGAGGAACTTTATACCACAAAGCTCGAGAAAGGCCCTCAGACAAGAGAGTTGGAAAAGCAAGCTTTAAGAATAGCAAGAGAAATTGAGGGTGAGGATACCGAAGATCTTCATCTGGCTGAGGTTAGTGTTGCTTCAGTGCATTTCTGGTTTTCATGTTTCTTTTTTCTTTCACTATGTACTCTTGTATTGTCTGTTGAATTCCTCAAATAATGTTTATGATTTTTTTCCAAACAGGAAAGAGGCCTTTATCTACATAAGAATTTTGATATTGATGAAGAGACTAGATTCTCTTCCGTCTATAGGGATAAAGGGGTTGATGACAGTGTCTATGATGAGAATGAAGATATTCTGTTGGATTCACACAATTCTGAAACCTTTGGAGATACATTTGTTCCAGTTGTTATGGGATCTGGTGAATCATGTGATGGAAAAGATGATGATGGAGTTAGGACATCATCAAATTCATCATCTAAGGTATCTTCACAATCATGTATTTTATCATTAAACCCCAACACACCAACATCAAGTGTTATTCCATGGCGCCATTGTTAAAAACATGTTTGAAATGAAAGTATTGGCAAAAAAGAAGACAGCACGTTGCTGGCAATCTCCTTGTGGGTTTTTTTGTGATGACATTTGAATGAACTAGTTCTGCTTGCAAGGTGTCCTAAAAGTTCAGAGTCTTCTCACGCTTATGAAATCAATTTAGCTTTAAAAGATAATTGCATTACTAAGAGGCATAAATTAGTTGTGTCTAGTAACTTTCACTATCGGGCATTCCTTTTCTTCTGAACCCCCCCAGGTATCTTCTCTATTTGCTAGTTTCATCTTACGATACTATGTTCTGTGGGTCTGCAGGATCTACCACAATCTTCTCAGTCAAGTAATGGTGTGGATTTAGGCCGTTCTGGTTCTCACAAACTTGCTAATCAGTTAGCATCTGAACCGCCTGCAAAAAGTGACCCTACTTTTGATGCTGAATGCAGGTTTCTGTTAATTCTTTATGGTTTCTGGTTTCCACTGAAAAATTGTTTTGCTCTCAAGCATGGCTTTCCGGGAAATAAAAATCTTTTTTTTTTTTAACAAATTATCAAGCACTTGATACTACTGACTAATTTGAAGGAGCAGAATTAGGTCCATTGGGAGGTAGCTCTTCCAATGTGGGATTTTATTTTGTTCTTTTGAATTCACAAAATTCAAATCTGACACCTTGCTTAAGTTGTGTGTGGTCGTTTAACTCTCAGCGCAACTGTAGTTGATTCAAAAAATAATGGTATTTATGACAACTTTGTGATGAATTCATATTCAATAAACTTTCAGGTTTCAGGGGAACGAGCTCAATGATCTGCATGGAGCCATTGACAGTAGCAAGGAAGAAAATCAGATAGTGAGTTGAAGTTACTTTATCTGTGTGTAAATTGAGCTCAATGATCTGCATGGAGCCGTTTACTCTTTTCTTTTGTTTAATTGATGCAGGAATCTAGGGGTGTTCAACCGTCAAAATCCAAGGGTTTGTGAACTTTTCATCTGAGCTCTCTGAAAAGCATTATTTCTGAAATAATGTGAACAAAATTAAAATACTCCTCACTGTTTTTTGGGGTTGTTAACTGTCGCTGTCCCCCCTAAAGGAAGAGCTGAAGCTTTCTTTCTGTATTCATTAACATTTTTGCATGACTGAACTTACCTGTTTACCTGTACTTCAACTTCATTTAGGTGATTCAATAAATGTATATTACTTTGATTTGGGTAAATTTTTTGGCAGGCTTACATTCATCGCACATCTTGAAGAAAGATGACCCCGATACTGGGGCATTGTCTTCAAATGCTGCCTCTCATGTCCCTTCATCTCATATTCCATCGAAGACTCCTGAAAAGACAGGTTTGCCTGTTGATTTGATTGAGGGTTCAACATCTGAGAAAGTTAAAGGGGAAACAAATTCTTTAAAATCCTTTGGAGTAACTGCTAGTTCTACATCAACTCATAAAGATTGTGTGAAAGGTGTAGCAGCATCTTCTGGTCCCGGCCTATCACCATGTTCTTCAGTTGGTTCATTAACTTCAGAAAAATCAACTCTGAATCCGAATGCAAAGGTATGAAAGTTCAAGATGATATTTTTAAAAGAAAAACTGGAATAACTGATACTATTACTAAAGATGTATCACTGAACTGCCATTTTTCCTGATGATGCTCTCAGGAATTCAAGTTCAATCCAAATGCAAAAAGTTTCATGCCATCCCAATCACCGGTTAGGCCTCCCTCACAGGTGTCAGATGGCTCCTTCTATTACCCAACTAATGTAACTACTGTACCACATATGCCTGCCATGCCCATGGAACTTGGAGTAAGTATTCCATGGTGTGGTATTATATCAAGTTTTATAATGGGTTTCCACCTGATAGGATTTTTTCCTTTCCACCTGAGGTATAATATCAAGCTTTTTAATGGGTGTGCCATTTTCCGCATTTGCATCACGGTATCTGTGCTCTAGATATGACTTTCAGATTATTTGGCAAAAGAATTTCAAAAAATGTGCTTCAGAGTTCAGATTCAATTTTAATGTTGTAGTGTGTTGCGTTTGGTTGTTGGAGAAAGAAATAGGAAGATTTATGTGGGAAGCTCGTCTGCCATAAGTGAAGGTTGAAGGAGGAAGGGAGAAATTGTGTTGGGGCATGGTGGTCTTTTCATTCTTTTTTAGTATAATTGAATGTGAAAATTAATTTGATCACAGCATTCTTTGATGTCATACCAAACAAAGCCATGGTAATCAATATTTCATTGCATTACATTGTATTACCAAAAGGGTATGCAATTGAACCAAATGGGCCCCAAGGGACTAGAGACTGCTGATTAGTTATTCAGGACTAAGGAGTTCTTTAAGAATTGATGAATCTCTTTTCTGCTATGGTGTATCTTACACCCATGACCAAGTTACATGTTTCGTGCAGATGGGACATGCGTTTGCTGGGCCACAACCTGTCCTGTATAATCCACAAGTAGCACAAATGTCCCAAGCATATTTCCATCCAAATGGACCACAGGTTGGATATCACTTGTAGTTTTTTACCAGTGTCCTTGTTAAATAAATAATGCTGCTACCTGGTAAATGCTTACCATTAGCTGATTTGCAGTACGGACAGCTTCCTGGTCATCCTAGGCAAGTTTTGTATGTGCCAGGTTATTTACCTGTAAGCACTTTACCTTTTCTTCCTCATTTTTAACTTCTATGTTTCCAACAAGTAGGAGGCATCAGCGTGATGCTTTAATTTTATTATATACGTTACTGTGCTGCTGTCGACATCTGGAGATGAACTGTTGAGATCATCCATGCATCTTAATAATCTCTTTCAATATATATATATATAGAGGGTGGGGGTGAAATTTCGGTGGGTTGATAGAGATCATGGGATCTGAATTTGAACTAAATCATCCATTATTATCTACCTGGACTAATTGGGTGTCTCATGTCAAGTGTGATCCTTTCTATTACAATATATAGTATTCTTTTATGATCATCACTTTGATGATTTTCTCGATTGATTATGATACAGGAAACACCATATAAGAGACGGGATCACTAACAATCTTGGCTGACAGCATTCTTGGCAAGTTTGCTCCTTGCCTGAAATGAATAAACTCACGGTGGATGGGTTGAATGACTGGGGAGTCTTCAGCTTTTATAGGAAGAGATTCTTATGAATAGGTCTTATATATATATATTTACAGGCAATCTGACTCATTCTGGAATATAATTTTATGGAACCTGTATTAACAACCCCCCTGTGGGGTTCCTTAGATTTCGGTCGTTCAACGGCCTTAATTTTATGCTGACATTCTATTTCAGTTTTTCATGATTTTGCCATCATTGATATTTCATTTTCTTGTGATGACAATTGTTTTTGCTTTGCCATTCTGTCTGCTGAGACCAAGAACCCCGTGAGTTTCTGTTTGTACTAAATTATTAAAAATTATAAATTTTGACGAATTGTAGGTGAGGATATCAGCTCATTTTGTAATTCATTGAGCCGAGTTCTTTGCAAGTGGTTTTTTCTGTGCTTAGTTTTGCAGAGTATGTGTATAATCTGTTGAAGGCATTCATCTTTGATGACCTGTTTAGCACTAAATATAGATACTTCCCCGAGTAGGGATTTGAACTTAGATTCATCACATTGTGAAGGATAAACTCCTTCCGTTAGATCCAAGCCCTGTTGTGCATTCTGTCAGTGTGATCCTATCATTTCTTTGTGCATGTGCTCTGAGTTTCGCAACTATTGAGTAGATTCATGTTAAAGCTAGTTGTATAAAAGCTAGGTGTTAGTTTTAGTGAAAGGGATTTTGCCGGACATTGAGTTCAAATCCATGTGAACATGGAAAATACCTTTGGGAGATATATTTTCAATTGGGCCATTCGGATCTAACCTGGTGAGATAGTAGTCATATAAAAAAAATTACTTGAGTCTGATATTATTTTTTCTTAGAAAATGAAATAATGTGATTTATATTTGTCACAGAGCAAAATTTTAGTCTATCTACTTTTTAGAATGCTTCTTCATTATATTAATTATTTTTTTGCCAGGCATTATATTAATTATTACATATTATGGTATGTATAAATTAATGCGGGACAACGTTAAAAAGGGCAATAGTACAAGCATTACTGTGTTGTGTCAACGTCGATATTGTGAGTGTGACGTGGTAGGCATGTACATCGTTAAGTTTTAAAAGTGAGAACTGAAAAGGACAATCACATTCTCTCAACCAATTAAATATATTTGTTGCAGTTTCTAGAGCAGATAAGATGGCATCCTAATCCTTTATTACTAATCATTAATGGGTTACTTAACCTCACTAGTCTCGAATTCTTGATATTAAGCATTAAGGTATGTAAAACTACAGGATGGCAAAAACAAAAAAAAACAAAAAAAGGGGGCTAAAACTACGGACTTCAAAATGGGTTATTTTTAATTTCTTATCAAAGATTTCAAATTTTAGAAATGCCAATGCTAAAATTCAACTAAATCCTGTAAAAGTTCAATAATGACTTTTTATTCTTTAACATAATTATAATTCTAAGACGTTCTTAACTTTAGTTCTTTTAACAAATTGGATGAAGAGCCTCTCTTTGTTTTTTTGAGTTTATTGATTAAATCAGGTTTCATGTTCATTTTTTTAACGGTCGAATGAACAAAATGATTATACATGTTGTATAATTTATTATTTATTATGAACACATGAAATTTTATAATGATTGATGAAGAATATAATAATGACCACATATTTTTCTTTTACAAATATATGCTTATTTCTAAAATCTTATATGACTGGTTGCATCTACAGATTATAATTCAACCAATTTTGGGATAAAATATGCTGTTTCTTGTAACCTTTCTTTTCTTTCTTTTTGTATGATCTGTGCGTGATGATGGAGTTTTTTGTGTGGCTTTTTGCTGGTGTTTAACTTTACACAGTTTTTTGTGTGGCTTTCTTTCAACACGTTTTTAATCTTTGTATTTAACTTAGTAAAATATTGAAATTCTTATATAATTTTTCATTAAAATAGAGCAAAAAATGGATGGAAACTTCACTACAGCAAAACCATAATTATGGATAAAATGGGTTAAGAGGCAAATTTGCCCTAGAAGTACAATGGATTTGCATTGGGTGTTCAGAAGTTTTTGGAGGGGCAATTTTACTCCAGAAGTGCAGAAAATGATGCAATATCACCCTAATTTTAATGAATGCAACGGTTAACTAAAATTTTATTCAGTTAAATAAAATTATTTAATAATCAAACTTAATCATTTTAATAGACAGGGTAATATTACACCGTTTTTTACATTTTTGAGGTAATGTTACTTTTAAAAAATTTTAGGATATCTAATGCAACTTTGTGAATACTTACAAGAAATTTTTTCCAATAACCCATAAAAATTTGAAATTGAATCTGTTCGTCCTATATATATATATGTTACAAAATTAACGATATAGAAACATAGTTACGTGTGTAATTCATTCTAACTTTATTTCTACAATTTATTTATGTTTTATATTCATATTATGTATGGATATTTCTTTTTTGAAAATAAGAAATTGGACGATCCAAATTTCAGCTCATCATAAAACGACAAGAGTGGAATAGTACTAAAAAGAATTGGATTATTTTTTTAACTTTAATTAAAAAGTACTAAACTTTTCACTATTAGAAATGATAATGTAATTTAATTATAAAAATCTCGATTCTTAACGTTTACTCTTTAATAATGAAGAATAAGAACGGAGATGATCTGAAGATGCAGCTAGGGGTGGTGAGCAGTGAAAAGGTGCTCTTTTGGGTGTTAAAGCTAAGCCTGATTCAGTCGTTGTAAGCGACGAACGTCCCTTCGATTCTTGTCACTAAAGCCGATACGTTCAATAAACCAAATACAAGAAAAAAGGATCATTTTTGTGAGTTTCGGAGGAAGAAGACATGCACAGGTTCTGGATTTCAGCGTAACCCATTTCTTCTTCCTCTTTAATTTACTTCGTTTTCGAGGGATTTTTTTTTAAGATGTCTTTTCTCTTTCCCGTTTTGTCAAGATTGTGTTTTTTTACTTGATACTGTAGTGAATATGCATAGAGGTGGGATTTGGAACTTTTTATTAGAAAGTCGGGTTTCTTGTTATAGTTCAGTCTTTTGTTTGATGATGTTTAGTGCGTTATTGTTGTTCTGAGGAAAAAAGTTTGTGTTTCTTATTTTCATGAATATTCTGGCTATTGTCTATTTGTGAAATGTTTTTTCCGATTTGGGCAAGGTGCTTTGTATCAAGGTAAATCCTTAGAGATGAAATTCTTCCTCATTTAATAACTTCATCCAAAATTTTCGTACACCAGGTTTTGTTCCTTTTTTCTTATGTTTTCTTCGTTCCTATGCATTCTATACTCTGTACTTTGTTCTCATTCAATTATAATTTTTCCCATTTCGTTTTTGATTTTTTTTCACGGTAGTGGGATTTCTTTACTAAGAAATTTCTTAATTTTTAGTGTTATTGTTATTTGTTGGCCTACCTTTTTAATTGAATGAAGCGCGCGTTTCATGCTTACCAAATTTTTCAATAAAGTGGTCGAAGGTATATATAGGAAAAAAAAATGGAACCTTTAAAGTCCTTATTGAGTCTGTTGATCCGTCTGTGCTTCAGCTTAAAAGTGTCGACTGTTGATTAGCGTGGGGGTCACTAGGAATATTAAACAGATATTCTCCTTTAGCTTACCAAATTGTTCTTCTTCGAATAGACCTAAGATCAATATGCTACTTTGCTATCTTTGAAAATGTTGCATGTATGTAGTTATTGATTTTTTTAATTTTCTATCCGCCATTTCCTTTTCCTTATGTCCTAATTTCTTTTTTCATTCATCTTTTCATGTAGATAACGGTTTCTTTCTCATACAGTCTGTCACTTAATAACACACTAACGCTATGTATCCAAGCACTTGTTGCTTGTGTGCTCAAGTAACAGTTTCTGTTAGACTAGTTGCTGCTTGAAATTGCTTGATTATTTTTAGGTGCATTAACGTGGCATGTTTGTCTGGTTCGACATGCTTTGACCATTAAAAAATTCTCCAGCAATTTTATGATGCTCTGTATTATTTTGGTTGGTATTACTGTATTGGTGATTGTGACAACTATCTGATAGGTTTACCACTTTGATTAGTGGTAGCCGGTGATTGAAAAGGCTGTAGCCAAATCCAGATTTCCAGTCTCATGTTATTTTGAAGGTACAAGGGATTGCTATTTTAACAGGTAAGGTCTGAACCGTAACGCGAAAGATTATGGTGTGTGTTCTTCCCATTCAACACCTCATGTTTTTGGTTGCATTTGATGTCCAGAAATCATCTGCCTCCAAGAGTTTAAGCTTGAAAATGGGAGTTCTGCCACAACAACGTCATAATAATACCAAGCCATTGAGTTTCCAGTTTCAAGATCAGGATTCATCTTCTACTCAATCTACTGATCAATCTCATCCAGAAGTTGGTTCAGCTCAATCAGGTATTCAGTTGTAACTTGTCTATATGTAATTTTGAATTTTTGTGCTTATGGTTTCTGTATTTCGTTTTTCTAGTGGCAAACTTCTGATAGTGAAGTTGCAGGAGTATATCGTATATGTTCTTGAAGGAAATGAAGTAGAGCAAATATATGATAATGACCTGATTTTCTGAATAATATGATATCCATATAATATCATGCTTTTCTTTAAAGTTTACTTTGGTCTGCTTGACGGGTGTTTGTTTTGCTTTGGTTGATAGGCCAAATTTCTATCCAGTGTAGTAATTCTTCTTCACATTCCAAATGTAGTGAAAGTGGAGGTGGTCTCATCAGGTCATCACTGGGGAATCAGAGTTTTTGTTTTCCTCCTTTCCAAGTGGATCATACCCAATCAATTGTATGCAGACACATGTTTATGTTTTGGCCAGCATGAAAGATAGGTGATACTGATCATTTTTCTGCGTCATCTGATTTTCAGGCTCATATTGCATTTCGCCACACTGAACCATGCTTTGATGGTGTACTTGCTGCATATGGGCCACATTCTAAGGCAAGATGTTATGATTTATTCATTTTCCTCTTCACTTTTATTTCCATCTCCTTGTTTTACAGTGTATAGAGATTAGCCATAAAAATAAATGGTAGGATATTATTTCATATGTTGTTTTGAGCTGATAAAAAATATTATTCCCTGAGTTGTGACTGCAGCTTCCTAAATGTAATTGTAATTGGCAAGATGGTATTTTGTAATGATTTTTTTATAATGGTTTTGGCTTTTTTCTAGTTTCATTCTGGAATTGTATCAAAGCCTTTCTTCCATGATAAGGTGGAAGAGGGACATATACAAGTTCTGATTAACTAAAATACCCTTGTCTTGTTTCTCTCAAGCCTGTCAAATTTTCAATTTCTCTTCTGAGGAACTTCATTTGCTCTGTTTTTTTTCTACCTACAACCTCTCCGTTTGGAGAGGTAAGGCTGTTTACTTCTATCCCTGTTTAGACCCCATCTGGTGGGAGCCTCATGCACTAGGCTTACCTATTATTTGCTTTCCCCCTTGAAAATGCTACCTTCAGCATATGCAAGTATTAGGTTCTTGTATAGCGGGCTATTGATTATAGATGTGATTTCCTTCTGAAATGGAATATATTTTCTGGGCAAAGCCTTTATCTAGTTCTTGGAATTGGTTAGTCCTGGATTCTTACCTTCTGTGATTAATAGTTAATTTCTTAAATCTGTACCAAGAGATAATTTGCCGGCCTTACAGATTCTTATCGTTCATAAAGTAGGTCAATGAAGTATCTTTCCATTTAATTAAGTTTCTGAAGTTCCCGTTCCTGCAATCCCCTTTGTTCTGATTCTTTGTTTGCTTTTCTTTATCATTAACATGATTCTTTATAGTGGGTAAGTTGTTTCACTGTAACTTTTTAATATCAATTTATACAATTTTATATATATAAAATTGGTTATTCCTGTTGACCTTTATCTTAATGACAAAAGAAGGAAAGTGGACTATTCACCCACAATAGAGTTTGTTTATTCTTGTGTTCGACTCTTTGGATTCTTTCATGACGTGTTTGTTCTCTTAGATTATTTATTGCTCTAAAAGAACTCCGTTGCCAAATTCTTATATATATATATATATGCCTTCAAAATGTGATCAGATTCATCAGGCCCAACTTATGGGATTAACTTCTTCTGTTCGAGTTCCTCTTCCTTTTGATCTGACAGAAGAACCAATATATGTGAATGCAAAGCAATACCATGCTATTCTGAGGCGTAGAAAGTATCGTGCCAAACTTGAAGCACAGAACAGACTCATCAAAGCTCGGAAAGTAAGTCCAATTCCCCTTTTGATTTCCAAAGTATCTCAAAAGCCCATCTAAAACTCGTTTGGATAAAATCATCTGCAATTTATTTGTTTTTCTTCAAGTGGGTGTTTGAAAACTTAACAAAAAATCACTTTTGCACCTTACAAGACAAAACTCTTTTCATATATTTACCCTGTATAGTGCAAAATCACTTAGAATCAGTTAATCCAAACATTTTATAAAGGATGCTATGGTTATATGCTTCTGCAGCCATACCTTCATGAATCCCGGCATCTGCATGCATTAAGGAGGGCTAGAGGTTCTGGCGGTCGCTTTCTCAACAGCAAACAACTCCAGGAAGCAAGCCTCAAAGCAGACAGTTACGGCCTGAAAGTTTTGGAAGGTACTAGGTTGAACCTAGGTCATGGAAACTTGCCAGAATCCAAAAATCATGGTGATGTAGAAAACTATAGAGATGGGGCATGCCCAACAGGCTCCGACATCACAAGTGCATCCAATAATAATGATGGCATGTTCCAGCAACGTGAGTCCAGCAGCTTCAGGCTCTCTAGTTACCCTCCTCACTTTGGTTGGAACATGCAAGGCTACCCGGCTGATCCCGGCACTCATGGTGGCGGCAGTCAGCAGCATGTCTCTGTCCTCATGTGATAGACAGAGACACATGTTCTGCACATTATAGCAGTTATTCTTCAGATGGATACTGCTTGTGTTTCCCAATGGGAAGTCATCCTTGGCTCATATATATTTATAAATACACTATGTATTCCCAGAACTCTGGTGTTCATGTCAGCTATCCAGAAACAATGATATGAACATCTTATTAGATATGTGATGTTATGTTGATTTGGCCTTTTGAAGTGTTTGGACTAAGTAGAAGAACGAATGTCTAATTATACTGAGTTGTGAAATGTCTTATGTTTGAGTATTGACAATGATGTGGTATTGATTTGTGGTTTGAATGATACGAGACCTTTCTGTGCTGCTACCCTGATATTCATGCAGGATAAGTTTTTTCTGTGAGGATGGTTTTTTTTATTTATAGATGGCTCGGTCTTCCATGTTGATTCTTTTTAGTACTAAGGAAGAATTAAGAAATCTGTAATTATTTTTGGACGCGTAAGAAAAGATTATTCAGAAATGAACAAAACGAAAGTAACAAATTCCATGACCGAGTAAAAGACAGCAATTGGGATTTAAATTTATATACATTGATGGTGTAATTTGGATGATAAATACTGTTGACTCATAATAAAAGGAATTTTTATTATAATTTTTACAAAATTATTGTTTTTATTTAATTTCTTTTTTAACATAGCGCTTGTAATGACGACCTTATATTTTTAATTTTGGTTTGAAATTTAACTGAAAACCTAATAATTTACCAATTTAAATACTAAAGTTGATGTGTGAATTGACCATGTCAACTAAACATAAGGAGGTCAATATCAAATTATCTA
>JANTPZ010092207.1:0-12082 GCA_025593235.1 Vachellia pachyceras
CTGATGAATGGTTTGATACAGACAGGTTCAGAGGAAAACCTAATGTTTGGGACACACGTGTTCAACATAAATGGCACCCAGAGAAGGTATGGTTGGGTTCAGTGCAGCAGAGACGTAACCAGTGAAGAGTGCAGAACATGTCTGAGCAATATGCTTGAAGATGTTGGGAATTGCTGTGAAGGCAAGAGGGTTTGGAGAATCTTTTCTCCTAGCTGCATTGTCATGTATGAGACTCAGCCTTTCTTTGTAAATGACACCGGTTTGCTTGCTCCAACATCCCAGCCAGGTACGACTTTGTTTCTTTCACGGTATAATAGATATGGTTTTGCGCAATGAGCGGAGTTCAAGAAATAATTTGTACTATTCACGAATTATAAATAATATGATATGGTGACATAAATGTGAAATTATTGCGTTTTTTGTTTATCTGAACTTTTGATTTTCAATTTTGGAGAAAGAAATAGAACAATAGGATGGTTATAGAGCTTTTATAGACAAAGTCTACAAGTTGGGGACTGTGAGAGCCATTTTTGGGGTTTATAATTTGGAAGTGTGGCTTGGCCCTTTTTGTGGAGAGTACCAAAATCTTGAAAGTTTAGCAAACCTATTTTGTTTAGAATTATCTTGTTTGTGTAACTTGTATACTTTGTTTGTTCCATTTGTGTGTGAATGTATAACAGGGTAGTGTAATGTGATTTTCAAGTTATATCTTGTGTATTGCAGTGAACATGTAAAAACTAAAATAGAAACCTCTTGAAACTTGAAAGTTACTTTCCAGGTCATAAAACCTGAAAAAAATGCTGCAACTTTATTTATTTATTTTGCAATTTTGCAGGTGAGGAAAGTAGTAACAGGTCAATGCTTATAGTTATCATTGTTACAAGTGTAGTGGTAGCACTAGCTCTACTGGTTTTCTGCACAATCTACTTCAGGTTCTTGAGAAAGAACAAAGGTAAGCTCTTAATGAAAAAGCTTTAAGAGTTTTCTTTCGGCAAATGATGTACCACCTCCACTCCTTACTTGAGAGTTAGTTTAAGGTTGGATATGGTTCTAAATATAATACTTCAATCCACTTTGTCTCCCAAATCTGTAAATTTTTTTCTCAAAAGTATCTGTTTTATTGCATATATTAAAATGTTTCCATCTAGAGATAGTTATAATGAAATATGATATTTTAGGAAAATCGACTCATGTATGTTATAAATAAATTTAATATTAATTGGGTTAATGAAATCTTTGATCCTCAAATTTCTCAAATTAGTTATCTACTTTTTATATGAAGAACCGGAAGGAGTATACATTTTTATTCTCTAATCATGTTTGATTACAATGGTTGCAGACAATCAAACAATGCAGGAAGATGGGCTAAATCCTATATTTTCTCAAGATCAAACTGATGAAGAGAATGCTATGAATGCTGATCTTCCTATGATGTCCCTGAAAACTATTCTTCAATCTACTTGCAACTTTTCTGATGAGTATAAATTGGGACAAGGTGGATTTGGCTCTGTTTACAAGGTAATGTTTTTGTATACCACATACAAGTATGCACTTATTTGAAGTTGTGTTCAACTTCTCTGATGCTTACTTCAAACCATTCTTACCTTTAATTTATGTTACAACTTTCTCTAACCTAAACCTTACACTTGAAATTCTGAAAATCAATGGAGCCAAGTCGTGGGATTCCATATCCCAATTTGAATAACATAAGATGTTCTATTAGAGTACTTTAGCAAGTTATAATTAGTTCTCACCTCTCAATAGCTAACTTTTGTGGAAGATTCTCAGCTTTAAGATGCCTATCCATCAGTATCAGAGCTGTAAGTTGGCTACTTACCAAAAAAAAAAACATGACTACAATCTGAGTGTTTTAATCAACAAAGAAGTTGAATGAAGTGGTATTATAATTGATGGTGATAATATATGGGATGCTTAATCCCAATTGAAATGGTATGGAATACTTTATATGATCCGTAGGTTAATTAGTTCTTCCATCTTGGCTATTAAGGAAAGTGTTGTTAAAAATACTTTAGATAATTGTGCATCATTGAATCAGGGGTACAGGAAGTTTCTATAAATTTGAAAATCTTTAAAGATGAATGTGATTTACTCTAGCTTAATTCTCTTTCAACTCTCGTGCGTTTTAAAACAAAATGATGGTTACAGGGTGTTTTACCTGATGGGAAGGAAATAGCAGTGAAAAGGCTGTCAAAAACTTCAGGGCAAGGATTAAAAGAGTTCAAGAACGAAGTGATATTGATAGCAAAACTGCAGCATCGGAACCTTGTGAGATTGTTAGCATGCTGCATTGAGCAAAATGAAAATCTACTTGTTTATGAGTACATGCCTAATTCCAGCCTTGATTTTCTCCTCTTCGGTAAGTTATTACACTTACCACTTTGGAGTTTCACTAAATTATACAAACATCTTCCATACCTATTTTGAGTTATTAATTTTTTTGGAGAGAGACCCATGATTCTAGAGGGAACAACCCAAACAATATACCCAGCCAAAAAAAGGAAAGAAAGAAAAACAACTCCCACTTTTTCCTCACAATCTATTCTTCTAAGAAAACCATGGTTTTAGCATAAGCAATGGAAAACAACTCCCAACAATCACCTTCTTTACAAAATTTATTCTACTACTATCTTTTATTCTTTTAAATCACTTTTTTTTCTTCCAAAAATCTATTATCTCAATCCCAAAGCTAATCCTTCATCTTTCTCATTAATTCCATTTCATTTGAGCATCAGCATATGCAATTCTTATGATTGTATTTCTTTATTTAATGCTTTCAGATATAGAGAGGCATTCCCAATTGGAATGGAAATTGCGATTGAGCATCATCAATGGAATTGCAAAAGGGCTTTTATATCTTCATGAAGACTCTAGACTAAGGGTTATTCATAGGGATCTAAAAGCTAGTAACATATTATTAGACCATGAAATGAATCCTAAAATTTCGGATTTTGGATTAGCAAGAGCTTTTGGAGGTGACCAAAGGCAAGCAAATACTGTTAAAGTTGTGGGTACATAGTAAGTCCAATTTATAATGCTTTCTCTCATCATTATAATACCATTTTAAAGCCAATATCTTCATGTGAATGCATAATATAAAATTGCTTCAAGTGACTTGTTTGTTTTTTATTCTGAACAGTGGTTACATGGCTCCTGAATATGCTATGGAAGGCTTGTTTTCAATAAAATCCGATGTTTTCAGCTTTGGTGTTATTTTACTGGAAATAATTAGTGGGAGAAGGAACAATGGCTTCTACCTTTCAGAACATGGTCAAAGCCTTCTCATATATGTACTATTTCTAACTGCCACCTCCCATCCTCAACCATATACTGAAAGGAACACAATTTTTCAAGCTTTACAAAAGTAAAAACACAATTTATCTTCTTAGGCCAAGATCTAATCCCAACTTTGATTCTGAAAAGGGAAAACATCATCTTTTTTCCTTTCAAGAAATTAAAAATATTCTCGTTGATTCCAAACATTGCTACACTTGCCATAGTTTTATTGAAGAATCCCAAACCAACTACTTCAAAAACTAACTTATAACTTAAACACTCATCCAATGAAATTTGCTTTTTTATCATATAGGCATGGAGGCTCTGGTGTGAAGGGAAAGCCCTAGACCTGATGGATCCCATACTAGAAAGATCATTTGAACCTTCTGATGTTCTCAAGTGTATCCACATTGGCCTCTTATGTGTGCAAGAAGATGCAGCAGACAGACCAACAATGTCAAGTGTAGTACTAATGCTTGCAAGTGACTCAGTGAACCTTCCAAGGCCAACCCAACCTGCATTTTCTGTTGGAAGAAGAGGTTTCATGAAGAAAGAGTCTTCATCAAAAAATACTACCCATGAATCGATTAATGGAGTAACTATTTCTGAAGTTGAAGCTAGATAATCTTAATAACTAGACTAGATAATCTTGATAACTAGACAAGACTCTTTTGATGAAATTTGTATATAAGAGCGGCTAGGAAAGAAATTTTATTAATTTTTCTTGTGTATAAAAAGAATTATGCATCAGAAAACATTATTTTTAATAATTTCTTATCAAGTCAATTACACAAATCTTCCTTGAATCTTGTTCAAATTTCAGAAAAAGCATCTTTAATTTTTGAAATTAGATAGACATCATTAAAATAATTTACACAAATTTCATCTGAATCAGCATCAGAAAATATTACAAAAGACACCACATGTTATCCTTCTAGCGTCACATTCAAAATAGAACCAAAATGTATACGCTGGGCATACAGATGCTTCAAATTAGAAGATGATATATCAGACTACTTCCTTCCCCTGTTAAGCCTCTGCAGTTGATAATTGATACTTCCCCATGCGTTTCTGTTCTTTTTACTCTGAAACAAACAGGAGTTAATAAATGTTTGCTTCTTTCTCCAATAACATCTCTCTCTCTCTCTCTCACACACACACACACGCACACGCACACGGTCTTGGGGAAATAAGCACACAAAAAGGAAGGGATAGAAAGAAGAACGAACAAGCATGCTTTCATGGCAACAAAAATCTATTTTACCTGCGAGTCCAAGCAATCTTTTAATAATTCTTTCTGTCGAGTACACAAATCGCTGTTGCCCTGGTTAGCAGCCACACAGCTGAGAAAAGTCATCATTTCCTTCATGCAAGGTTTATGAAGTGAACCATACCTCTTAGGGTTAATATAAAGTCCACCAGCTTTCCGCCCCATTACCCTACAATTCAAAGAATGCAATCCGCCAAGGAAATATTAATGGCATAGAGATTTACAAGGCATCTTGAAAGTGTGAAAATCTTTTTTTTTTGGGGATTACAAATGTCAACATCAACTAGTTAATATAAATCTAATCCTCGCTTTTCATGTGATCGCTAAGGAATATCAATTCCACATGAAGAACAATAAAAGTGCAATTTATATTTCCCTTATGCTCATGAAGGAACACTCTTCCATGGCTGCCTTTCCTTCTTCGTCATTCTATGTTTAATGTCCATGTTACCAAATAGAAATATAACATCAACGCAAAACTTTTTAAAATAATTGATGCAGCACACATTTGCATAGATGCAAACAGAATGGAAAATAGGAAGAAAGGTAGAAACAGAGATGGGAGAAGGGAGAAGGGAGAGACGAACAAAAGTAGGAGAAGTCAGAGCTTAGAACTTGATGGAGGAGGGCAAACTGAAATTCTCATAGGCAGTGAACTTTCATTTACCAAAGTCTAAAATATAGATGCTATAATTAGCTATTGAAAAGAACAGCTTAAAATATTGTTGAAGTGTGAATGCTAGATATACGGCCACATAGAGCCTCTATGAATATGAGTGTCTATGCATTTTGCGCTGAATGACTACATTTACCAGATCCAGAAGTGTCTCTCTCTATACGTTGTCTCATAGGGTACTAATGCCAAGGAGAGAAAGTGACACCCGCAGATGGTGTAGCCTTGCCATTTGGGCCAAAAACAAGAGATTTCATTAATGAAGTAGTATGTTTATAAGAACAGGGGCTTTATTTAATTATTGGGTTTTTATTTTTCTCAAATAAAATTGAGTCTTTCATTTCATTTTGAATATAGATTGTAAGGAACTTAAGTTCCCTGATAAGATGTAGCCTATTTAAGAGAATTTAAGAAGATTGCGGGCAAAACAATTTTTGCAGAGATAAAATTCTTGTGAGTCGTTTTCAACTCTCTCTACGGCTTCTTCCTGAATTGATTGAATTTATTAAAGACAAAGACACTTCGGCTCACTCAATACTTCTTTGATATTTTCAGTTCATGAGCTTCCATTGTATAGGATTTAAAATTCCACATCTGAATCTGATTACAAGGTATAGGATTCTTTATGCAATTGATTCGGTGCTTTCGATTTTGATTGACCTAAGGTTCAGGTTTCTGCGTTAAAAAAGCTCTTGCTGACTCATGTTACTTGTTCGAAATAATTATAATATTTTGTAAGCTTTAATGAAAAGCTTTAGTAGAATAACACAGAAACATCATGGAAGTGAAACAGACGAAACATTCCTCCAATTATTCACTACATACTGATTGGCCAAACATATCATTACCCTTGAATCACACCTTTGTTTATTTAAACTTCTATTACCAGAGTTCAACTGTTTGGAATTAAATTGGCTAGCCAGGTGCAAATTGTAAATTGGGTCCAAAATTGGCTTCATGGATGCAAGGTTTGGCAGAAACAGAGTAATAGCCATTTCAGATTACTTCAGAATCAAATTCCAAGCCGAATAAACAACACAACGAGCTAATTTACGGAGTGACGAGAAATGCCAGAGTTTTTCAACAAGGCTACAGGACATACAATACTGCAACTTCATACATGAAGTGATAAGTACTAGGAGATTCAAACGCATCAACGAACATTTTTCAGGCAGATAACAAACATTAAACAAAAAATTCTGGCAGAAAATACCCAAAAAAGAAAAACAAGAAAGAAAGAAAAACAGCGCATACATTCATGCTGGAGAATAGCGAGAAACAAGCTGGTATAAACCGCAGGCAACACGAAAACACCCAATCAGAGGCAAAAGCAGTAAATTGGGGGCGAAACGACGTGATTACCTGTGAGGAACGAAATGATGGATTACTGAAGAGTGAAGACGAAAGCAGGATGGTGTCTCACCGAGTCAACTAAGAGAAGTAGCTGCGATTATGATGAAGCGGAAGGAAGAATAAGAGGGGAAGTCGTTGAGTGCCGAGGAGGAAGAGGCTAGGGCTGCTGGGAAGGAAATGTCGCCGCCGGATACGTCACAGTGTTCATACATATCAAAGTGATGCAAAAGAAAGAATACCACTTATGTATCTACCTGTTTCATCAGGTTTTCTTGAAATGATGCAAAGAAAGACATCTCTCTTCACCAAAAAAAAAAAACAAGAAGAAGAAAAGAAATCTTAATTTCCCTTAATAAATTAATCTTGAAAAATTTACTATCAGATCTCAGGAAGAAGAATTATTGAACATAACGTCCCAAAGATAGGTAAAATTATCATCAGGTCCTAGTAGTAGCTGGTTCGATTGTTATTGATGCCTGATGAGATTGTTAATGACAACTGCTAGGGAATTAATAACAAAAAGGTCTCGAGAATTTGTTATGCAATTATCGTTAACAACATCGGAAATTATATTAACAACAGTCGTGGCTTCCATCAACCACCTCAATAGCTGAGACCTGATAGTAATTTTGCCAATCTTGCTCGAATCTATTGGTAATTTTGCCAATCTTTAAGATTTTTTTATTCATTAATTCTTCTTATTGAGATCTGATGGTAAATTTTCCAGTCCAGAAATATTGTAGGGGTCTATATTGGCTAGGATGGTGTCAGCCAATTATCATAGATTCATTCATCAATCAATGATTTGTTAACCCATTCTTTTTTGAAAGTTCTTCTTAAAACTTCCGTTTAAACATTTCAAATCTGCATCACTTCTCTTCACAAACTCTTTACTACTTATTTGGATGTGATATATTCAGAAACCTCTTGAAGCATCTTTTCATTTCTTGTCCTTTTACCAGAAGCTTGTAGTAGAAATGCCTTAACATTAAATTGCCTAATTTCTCATTCGGTGAATAATATGATTTGCCTCTTGAATTTTGGTATGGAGAAAGCGAATTTTAGCATTGCATTGTGGAAAAAGGGAGAGCCTAGTGGCATTAATTAAAGAAATCCAATACGAAATTTATTTCAATAACATGGCATTTTCTAATTATGCTTCACTGGCTCGGCTTTAGCATTTTGGTGAATATAGTGCTCGTTTGGAAGTCTATTTGATAATAACGTTTACGGAATTCAAGGTAAAACTTAGATTTTAGGGAATAGATTTGGGAAGAATAGGTTTTAAAGGGAGATTGTGTTTGGGAAGTTATTGATTTTTACGGAGTTCGAGGCAAAAAAGTAAGTAGGAAAAAGGAAAAAAATAGGAAAAATAAAATTATTTCTGAAAGAAGTTGTAATCTGACAACAAATAGTTTTTTCAAAACCTAGGTTTTAAACTAATGTTTTGTATTTAACATAGCTTTTTTTTAAAAAAATTTTACTTGAATAAAAGTTAAGTTTTTGATCTAAACCTAGATTTCGTAATTGAGGTCCGAATGGGTCCATAGTAGACTCTTGCATACTAATAAATTATTATTGTTCAAACATTATATTCCATAAATAAAAAAAGCTTGGGAAGCATTATTGCCATGGACTTATCTGCCATCAGGATTCTGTCATTAGGAAGTTTCTTTTTTCTTTTTGAATAATACTACTGGATTTCTTTAAAGAGCAAAGCTCACATTACAATTGAGAGCAATCTACCAACACATTAACGTCCCCAACCCTTTCATGAAGATTGAAAGGGGGTGATCGTAATAGCAAAAATTCCCCACCAAACGATGTGCCATTTTAGCAAGTCTATCCGCTACTTCATTTTTCCCTCTTGGAACATCCTGTATTACAACATCCCAATTATGAGATATTAGCAAGCGGGCCTCTTCAATAACATCCATGAAAGGATGGTTACTGCTACAACCTCGCGATACTAGATTCATCGCCAAAATGCAATCTATACTAACTATGATTTGGTTAATATTCACGATTCCAGCATAACTGAAGTTCATGAATTACAGCTATAACTTTCGCAATTGCCGGGGGAACCGTGGTAAGTTTGCAGCTAAAACCACCCAACCAGCTACCATTCGCTCCTTGGATGATCCACCACAACCACTTCTCCCAGAGGGAAGGACATAACCATCTACTTCTAGCTTAAAAGCATCTATCCTTCTAGTGATTCCCTCCTGAAGACTCACGTGTTGTCCTGCATAGAACTTACAGCGAGACAGGAGTACATGATCCCCACAAGCCCGAAAGAAGGTGGAAAGGGCATTTTCATGTTTAGCTTCACTATCTTCCCCAAAAATCTTCTTGCATCTGCTTCTCCATGTGTCCTAGCTCAAGTACCCAAATAACACTCTCCATTTCAGCTTCTAAGTAAAACACTTGCTTGCTTTCCATTTTAGGTTCCACCGGATCCAATCAATCCCTTGAAGAGATGAGAACTCTTCCATAAGGATGGATTAATTAAAGAACGCCACCTCTCTCGACCATTCACGCAATCACGAATAAGGTGCATAGGGTCCTCCTCTTCCCTGTAGTCGAACGGGCAGCGAGCGGATTCCCCCATTCCTCGCTTCCACCTAGTCTGAGCTGTATGAGTCCTCCCATGCATGAAGATCCACATGAAAGCTTTAGTTTTCTCTGGCATTTGCCATTTCCATAGCTCCTTCCAAATAGCATCCACCTGTTGATGAGTAATTGCAGACATAAAATTATATGCAAACATAACAGAAAGCAACCGCCAGATGAAGGTTTCCAAAAATATTTATCATCCCCTCTCTCCTCACAAGGGGTGCACACTCATGATCTGATCAACAATATGGGGATGAAACCACTTGTCCAATTTACTTCTATCCCACTCTCCCCCTGAAGTAACATAGTCTACCACCTTGCTCTGACTACCAACTAAAGCTTCAAGCTCTGGGATAAGATCGATGAGCGGTGTATGTAGCCCTACCCAATTATCATACCAGATGGACGTCTTTACACCATTACCAATTTTCGCTCCTACACCCCTTCAAAATTTTTTCCACAAAGTGCATATGGCTCTCCAAGTGTGGGATGAATTCCTCTTCTGGCGAACATTCACAGCTGGACCATGACCACAATTATATTTGGCTTTGAGGACTTGGACCCACAGAGCATCCTTGTTAGTCAACATATTCCAGCATAACTTAATAATAAAAGCTTCATTTTGTTTCCTCAAGTCTCGAATTACCAAACTACCATTTCCCTTATCTTTATTGATAGTCTCCCAAGGCAATAGATGAACCTTTCTGATTTCCATACCATCACCCCAAAGGAAACCCCTGTTTTGCTTCTCTAGATCTCAGATAAGCCCCTCACGGAGAAGCATAGTCTGCATATAGTAGGAGGGGAGAGCAGATAACACTACTTTAATAAGGGTGGCACAACCGATAATGTTTAGAAAGCTTTTCTTCCAGCCTACTAGCCTCTTCTGACACTTCTCTAAAATTGGGGTGAAGGTGATTGAAGAAGCTCTCCTGTGAAGCAGAGGGATGCCAAGATACTTTTCCAGGTCCCCTGTTAAACTCACACCCATTTTCTGACTTAAACTATATGCCCTGTTGAAATGGACATTGTTTGAGAAGCAAACTTTAGCTTCACTTTGTTCACTTTTTGACTCGAAGCATCATAGAACCTGGAGATACATCTCATCATCTCATCGGCTTGAGAATCAAAGGCTTCGCGAAAGAGAATAAGGTCATTTGCAAAGAAAAGATGAGTTATGGGAGGCCCTCCTGCCTTCAGTTTGATTGGCACCCACTTCCCCTCTTCCACCGTATCTCTAATGGTATCACTACACAATAGATTTTATGACTAAAATTCACGTCCTTTTTTAAAAAAAGGGCGTAAAAGATGAAGGCGGTGGCATTTTTGTAATTATAATAAAGTATTAGGTGCCATATCCTCTGGGTAGGGCGCCTTAGGGTGTCATAAGGCGCTCTATATTAGGATAGGGCGCCGTAGGTTATGGTATAGGGCGCCATAAGGGCGCCCTGGGCTCACTATATGGTGCCCTATCCTTAGGATAGGGCACCCAGAGGGCGCGATAGGGTGCCAAAAAGGTTAGGGCGCCCTTTTAAATTTCCCTCTCTCCCATTTCACTTTCACTTTTCACTTTATGTAAGCCCTCGTCCCCACTATCCTTTATTTTTCCTCCGTGGTCCCCCAACCCCACCTCTTCCTCAAAACCATTGCATCGTCCGTCATCCGTCATTCGTCACCGTTACCCGTCGCCGTCGCCCGTGCGTCGCCAGTCGCCCGTTCGCGTCGCAGCCATTCGCCCGTTGAGCCAGCATCGCCCGCCGTCGCCATTTCGCCGTCGCATTGTGGTAACTTACTTCCTTTTCTCTTCAGTTTTTTCCCTTCACATTGTGCTCAAAACTTTTATGTTCAAAAGTAGAGTGTTACATGCAAGAATTTGTGATAGTGAGGATAGAAAGTAGGGTGTTGCATGTAAGAAATTGTGATAGTGAGGATAGAAAGTAGGGTGTTGCATGCAAGAGAATGTGAAACTGAGAATAGATATATACAAACTCTGCATATATGCAAGAAATTGTGCATGCAAGCTAAGTGTTTTTCTAATTGTATTTAACACTTTATTTGATGAATGAGTTCCTTGATATTAGTTAAGTTTATACAAAAGATTTTGTTCTATTTGAAATGAAAGAAAATTAATTTATTAGAATAATTAAAGAAGAAAAATTTTAGTTATTATTATGAAATATTATTTATTGTATATTATATGAATAACAACGATTAAAAAGCATAAGAAAAATTAATATTATTGCTATCAAAAGAATTTATGATTCATATTTTAGAAAGCATAAGTTATCTTTTCAAGTCAAATTAGTCTTAGTCCTTGCTAATTTAAATGATCTCTTTGCTCAAAAGTTGTATGGATTAATCATATGAGAGCTTTAGAGTCATTATTGCTAATATAGCGTGGACTCATGAAAAGTTGGATGCTAGAGGAAGAAAAAGATTGATATGATTGTGCAGGATGGCAAAAGGCTTCTCAAGGCTATGACTGCATGAAAATAAGCTTGTACCTTGTTGAAGCTGAATCATAACGCTTGACTTTTGGTGCTGGATATGCAAAGTAGAAAATCAGCACTGATCAACCAAAATCAAGCAAGACACGACAAGGATGGTAACACATAATTTCTACCCAAGTTTGTATTTCAAATTATCAATTCATTTGGGTAATGAATATATGATTCTTGTTGCATTCCAATAGCAATCCATTTCATATGCTTTTGAAAATATATTTCAGATTGCTAACTGGTTCAAAAGTGAAAATTGTGCATAATCATTTTACTTGCATGAATTTTCAAATGCACAATTCAAATTCATGTCTTTTACACTGCATTCTCATGTTTCAAAAGATGTTTGTATTTTGATTCAAAGTTTAGTTTTCAAAC
>JANTPZ010092208.1:0-14970 GCA_025593235.1 Vachellia pachyceras
AAAATTAATGACATGATAAAATTGTATATGAGAAATGGTAAAAATGATTTATAATAATTTGAAAGTTTTCAAGTATTAGCCAGTGGAGGTAGTTTCTAGAGATAATAAAGCTACTTTAATTTCTTTGGGTTAGCTATAATGTTGCACGAAACAAGACAAGTGGACAAACTTAGGCCTTTTAATATTCATTTCCTATTTTCAGAGTAATTTTCTGTTTTTGAGTGAAGGGCAACCTTATCTTTACCATTAAACCAGTTTTATTATCTAATTACGTGGGGCCAGGGTTAGGTGGCTTAACTAAATAGTGTTTGGGCTTTAACTCCACCACCGGCCATCTCATTTGCATGTCTCTCTCGTCTTGTGTTCTTTTTAACTCGCCCTTTATGTGGGCCCCACCAATGCCCTTCAACTGTTTTTCTCAATGGAATAAATAAGTTCGGCTAGCCATTTACGGAGGTGTTCGTGGTGAAAGAGATTAATCACTGTTATTAACGGTGGATACTTTGAGTTTACTCAAAAAAAAATGGTGTGACCAATTAGGTCTAACCAAAAAGATTAGTTCATCACGGTACAGAGAATCGATATTCAAATCTTAACTAAAAGATGTGCCCACATTTAGTATTTAACAGTACCTCTAATAGCATAAGTTATATAAAAAAATGGTGTGATCAAACTAAATGAGATTAAACCAAGTATAAGCGATTAGTTTTTCACAATGTTCAAATTAATATATAATCTAGTTATATATATAAACATCGAGATATATGTTTTACTTAATATATTTAACTTTTACAATCTTTCAAAAAATTAATCGATTATTATATTAAGATATGAGTGGAATGGTTTTGAGCCCATGACGTATTGTACGGTGGACGTTTATTTAAATCCAACAATCGAATTGATATGAATATCATCAAACCATGCTTGATGGCAAATATAATATTATATAACAAAAAAAATCAACCCGTTTTTCAAATACAAATCTTCTCCATTCATCCGTAAAGCCATTGACTAAGCATACTTCTTTTCATAAAATTTAATTTTCAACTAATCATTAATAATATAAGTGGTTAGTAGGATTAATTACATCCTAGACTTTTTTTATTTACATGCATTGATTGGTTAGTAGGATATTAATTATGGGGAGGTTCCTACTTTGATTTAATTGCTTCCCATTTATGATTAAAATCGTGAAGAACAAGTTAGAACGAATGGAAATCTTCATTTCGTAAGCAAAATATATCTTTCGAATGAATTTTCCAAAATAAATAAAAGCATGTAGGGTGCTAGCTAACAAAATCAGACTTTAAATGAGGAGAATTGACATTTTTCTTTTAATTCACGCCACGTTGATTATTCAGATTAATAATGATGGACATAGGCGGACCTATGTGTCCACCAGCGGGTGCAGCCGTACCCCTGATTTTCAAAAAATTAGGTATATGTTAGTACTGTGTGATTTATTTTACACTCACTAATTTATTAATTTTGAACCCACTAAATTTTTACTCAAATTTATTTTAAAAAATATTAAGAATATGACCCATTTATTTTTTTAAAAAATAGTTTACACCCCAGATCTAATGATGATGGATATATATAATGATGCATAATTGGATACATATTCACCACAAAAATAATGATGGATATATATATATATAACATGTCCATCACTTTAAACACAATGGTACGGTCCATACGCTTAATTAGCTTATGAGGTTGATGGTTGGTCCCGAACGAGCGACACATCATATCATCTTTCTTTCTATTGAATGGTTAATTTGGTCATATACAAATATATATATTATCGGAATTATTCATGTAAAAATGTAGCAATTTATATTTGGTTAATTATTTTTTATAATAGTATGATGTTTTAATAAACTCTTTTCCACTTGATTATTGTTACAAGAAGATAAATATGGTTAAGTGAAAAATATTAATAAATAGGTTAAATAGATCCTACATATAGGATCAATACCAACCTTTCAATTAGATCCTATATTAAGTACGGAAAAGAGTATTATTTATTTATCTTATGTGCTTAAGTGAGAGAATTAATTTTCTACGAAAGACTAAAACAATAATCATATTTATTTGTACATTAGTATACGAAAAAAAACAAACAAAGAAAGAAAATTTTGACTGTACGAATAGCGCACGCTCTTATGCATGTACATATCTTTAGTGCGATTGTGTTTATTCAAAATTTACATCCAGCCAATCCTCAAGTTTTAAAATCTACATAGAGCAAAAACATAGTATTTTCTGATCAAGAAATAATTGATATGTTGAGCAAAAACATAGTAAGCATAAATAAATAAAATGCACGTAATAGGTGGCTGTGTTTGTTCTGGTAGAACTCACGGTTCTTAGTTTCGGAGCCTCAGTTAAGGCTAAAAAGGTTGTTGGCATACATGTCCATGTGTTTGGTTCCCATGTACCTGTTTTCTTCAACCTTCCATGACAATGTTACTCTCCAAATTAATGAAAAGTACCTTAAAATTTAAATATAGCAGACATGAAGTAAATCTGCTTTTCAGGTCAAGAAAAAAAAAAGTAAATCTGCTTTCCAACTCAGCGCCGCTTCATAACAAAAAAATTCCATGGCTCTCGTCCATTCAAAAACTTGGCACATACTGCAATAAGTTTAATCTCCCGAAGCTTTGCCCAAAAGGGGAAAAAATCCATGAATTTTACAGCATCCCCTCCAGTGGTAAACCTAAATTAAGCAACGTTAAACATCACAATAGGGACTTTAATTTAACTTAAACCTATTATTGTGGAAAACGGAAGCAGCAAAAGCAAATGTCTTATGAATCCCTGAGCAGATTCCTGTTTGTAACACTAGAAATGCTAACAGATCGTAGAGAGAAATGCACACAAAAAAACTATGAGAGCTGCTTCCACATAGCTGGTCGATCTCTTGATATAAGGAGAACACGAGAGTTCAGATAATCGAAGGAAGGCCAATATAAGTCATCTGGGCCAATGACTTGGTTGACCCTCTCAGTATTCGTGGAATCCATATTGAAAGGCCGTAGTGGATCATCTTTCAATGCATCAAACACAAAGAGTCCAAGCCCACAAACACCCATGACAAAGTTTGAGTTTCCCCAAACTTGTGTGATTGCAGAGTGGTGGGGGTGTGCATTGGATTCTGGCAGAGCATAGCTGCTGAAGAGCCCTTGTTTGCGCAATGAGAATTGTTGCACCATTGATGAGGACTGCTTCTTGCCAATGGAACTGGAAGTTGAGCAACCAACAAAGATGGAGTCTCCACGTGAGAAAATCGACTGAACACTCACACCATGCTTTGATATCCGAAGACCCACTCCGGATGGCTGGCGGAAGTCCAAGACGTTAATGGCGTCTGAAGTGCAGAACATACCATCATTTCCTTCAGCTTCTGATGAGCTCACCCTGATATTTATGTGGAAGGAATAAAAAGACCACGTCGTGAATAATTTGATTGAAGATAGACATCAAAACAACAGGAGCGAAATGTTAGGAGGCAAACAAATTAAAATAGTTAAGGCACAATTCAAGAGGCAAACAATTTCATTGGAGAATGGCAATAGTTGATATATGAACGGATAGAGACACTTCCACGAACAATTTCTTTCAAGGTAATACTAATACAATAGGAACAAAATGTCAAGTTAAGAATGCCTAAGGTTCAAACTCACCTTTGCCGAACCCCTCCACCCAGTTCAGCATCTGTATTACTCACATGAAGAGCAGAAATTTTTTGCCCGGATGAAGGAACAGACAGCAAGGCTTGAGGACTAAGTGAGTTCACATCCCACAAAGAAATTGTTTCTGCTTCGGCTAACACAACTTTTCCTCTGTTTCTCCATTGCAAAGGACTGGAGTAGTCCATTGTAAGAACGTGCTTCTGAGCCTCCCATTTCATTACTTGTTCTCCATCACGAATATCAAAAACTTTTACAGCTCTCTGAGAGCTCGCAGTAGAGATAATCAGAGGTCCACAAGGTCTATACCACCATTGGCTAGCTTCAGAAGCCAAACTGCCAGATCCAGAATTTCTTCTCGCGATGTTATTGGACAAGGGTCGAAGTGCTGTCCTAGAGGTTGCTGTTCCAAACTCTAGTTGGAAAGCTCGGAGATCCTTGGTGTAAAAATCCCATGAACAAAATCCAGAATCCATAGTATTACCAGCAGATGCAGCTACTACAAACCTTCCTGAGCAACCGTCGGAACCAGGAGCACGAATTATCCAACAGTCTCTCCACATATTAGGTGAAACTCCAGATGGTGGCTTATATAAAGCCTTTTCCTGAAAAGATAGGGAACTGTGAGCAGGCAGAATGCTTGTTTAAGCTTATAGAAAGAATACGAATCTATATGCATAATTCGTTATGAAAATGTAATCAAAGATACACATTGGTTTGGGGGAAATATAAATATCATACAGAGATATTTGATCATTCATTTATTCAATCATTTGACTTAATGAAGAATATGGAGCAACAAAATCAACTGACTGAAATATGAATTTCTGGTGTTTCCCTAGAATGGATAACGGCTTGTAAATATAAAGCAATCAAAGAAGCAAACTTTATGAACTCAATTACGGAGCATGCGTGACTTGCAATTTGTAACGGCTTGCATACCTCACGATTCGCGATATCATAATATGAACACGAACCATCATCATGAGCAATGAGGACAGCCTCCCCTTCAGACACAAACCATCCTCCCATGGCTGTCTTATTTCCTATATCATTCAGTGAATAAATGAAATCATCTTCTGTCTCTTCATCAATATAGAGCCCTTGCTTGTTTTCTTGATCATCAAACTCTTCAAGCTTCTCATCAGTTGTAAGAAGGAGCTCAACATCACACTTTTGATTAAAGGCAGAGGAGCCTTTTGTTTTAGCAGATGCACCAGCGCCTGTTTCTTTAACTCCACAATACTTCATATCAGCTTCTCCGTCTCTTGATTTGACGTTGCCTGCCTCTTTATTAAGGTTAGCCAAGAACTCTTGTGCTATCTTGATCTCTTCAATAGGGTTCGGCACCTTTTCTTCCACCGTTGCCTCAATATCATCTTGCTTTTCCGTGGATTCATTGCTTGGATAGTTTCCCGACGATGCTTTATTCAACGTTCGATTCTGAAGTAACTTGCGATGAGGAAATAGTCTAGCTTCCAATTCCTCACTGTTTAATTCTTTGGCCCCGCGTTTACCCTTGTCAACATGCTTATTTTGATCATCAATAACCATATTTGATTCCTTATCATCATTTCCCTTGCTTTTCAATAACCCTATTTTGGCATTTGAATCACTAGCTACGTGATCTATTGCCTTCTCAATACCTGAGATTTCTGAAAGTATGATCTTTGATTGATCAGTATTATTCAAATCCAGCATCTCCTTGGTCCTCCTAATATCAGAAGCTATTCTCTTTACCTTTCCTTCTAGGAAAGCGAGCTTTTCGTGAAGTCTGCTGGGATATTTACATGTAACCCCACTACTGGAACAATCATCCCGTGACTCCTCTTTTGGAATTTCCGAAACGATAGGCTTACCAGCAGATTTTCTGACAACCTCGGTAAAACATGAATTTATATCATTGCCAGTCTTTTCTAGACCAGTAAAACATTGCCCTCGATGCCCACCAACATCAATATCAGTCGGATTTTTTGATTCAGATTCAGAGTCAACCCTCTCACGGTAAATCTGCGGATCTCCCCTATCATGAACTGCACTTGATTTCACAAAAGATGTATTATTTTCACTTTCCCCGACTTTGTTTTCCATTACTCCGCCGTTTCTACTCTTAATCTCTGAATTCAAACTCTTTGCTGCATTTTCGTCAGTATGCCCACGAAATTTTGCCCTACTTCTAACCTGCGCGCTTCCTTTAATGCTCAAATCTCTATATCCTTTCGCCTGATTAGCAACTCTCAGGCCCTTACTCCCACTGAAAGCAGAACGATCAGGTTCTGTGACTGACGCCTTAACAACGCGATCCACTGAAACCCGCCTATCTTTTTGGGTATCCGAAAACACCCTAGTAAAGTCAGAAGGGCTGGAGCTCCTACCTCGAGGGACCGACGACGTGGACTTTCGTTCACGACTGTCACTGCCGCTTCCTACGCCTACCAGCGATGCCTTGTCAACACGGGGCATGGTTCTAATAGTAGGTCTCTGGGTTGGGGCCGAAGCAGCTCCACGGGACGTGGATCTGCGATTCTCTTTCTCAGCAGACGATTTACGTGGAGCATTGTCGCTTGGGATTTTGTCGGAGCTTGAAGGGTGGGTTAGAGATCTGGAAGATCGGTGAGCGGCAATTTTGACTGCGGAGGCGTCGGCGTCACCTCCATCGCGATCTTTCATCCGGCGGGTGGATGAAGTGGACATGGGAAGTTGAGGTAAAAGTAAAAATTAAGATTTTTGTGGCCAACAGGAAGAAGAAAGTGGCCGATTTTCTCAGAGCAGGAGGGAATGATGAGACCCGAAAATTGGAAGGGATTGCCTACGCGGCTTTGGTATAGGCGGGAAATTATTTAAAATTTTGAGTTTTGAAATTACGGGCTCGATTGGACTTGGAAAAATGAAAACTGAGCAGATAAGAAAGGGAGCTTGAAATCTCTCGCAAGTCATAGCTCACGCTGGAACATATAACTTATGCCTAGGTGGAAATTGAATTTCATGATGTTAGCATGTTTGGTATGATGGAATTATAATTCTATATGGAATTCAATTCCACCTAAATACCCAATTTCAATTCCATACCTAAACCTATGGAATTCATTTGGGTTTCATGGAGTCCAATTTTTTTGGACCAAAATATCATCCCTTATACATAATAGCCTTTTTTGTTACATTTAAAAAAAAAATCAACATTCATAAAAAAAAGATATGGATTTCATCTTCATTTCCATGACATACCAAATGTAATTTTAAAGCTCATATCCATCTCCATCTCAATCTCCATATCCATATCCATTTCCATCAAAATCAATTATGCGTACCAAACGAGGCATAA
Source organism: Vachellia pachyceras (assembly GCA_025593235.1). Classification (NCBI taxonomy): domain Eukaryota; kingdom Viridiplantae; phylum Streptophyta; class Magnoliopsida; order Fabales; family Fabaceae; genus Vachellia; species Vachellia pachyceras. Next base: position 7,018 of record JANTPZ010092208.1, read on the forward strand.
GGGTTTATTTGGAAACCAGGTTTGAAACCAAGGTTTCACAGATTTCGAGGTAAAAATTAGGTTTTGAAAAGTGATTTATGTTTGGAAAGTTATAGCTTTTACGGATTCCGAGGCAAAAAAGTAGGTAGGAAAGAGAAAAGTAAGAAAGAGAGAGAGAAAGTAGGAAACATGAAAGAGTATGAAAGAGAAAATCTAGATTTCAAACGTACTCGTTTTATACGGTGGAGTTGATTTCAATGGAAATAGAAATAGAGCTTGTTTGGCATTTAGGTTTCAAAATCTATGTTACAAAACCTCAGTTTGAAACCTAAGTTTTCTCTTTCTTTCTCTTTCTTACTTTCCTCTCTCCTACCCAATTTTTTGCCTCGAAATCCATAAAAGCTATAACTTCCCAAACATAGATCACTTTTCAAAACATAGTTTTTACCTCGAAATTTGTGAAACCTAGGTTTCAAACCTGGTTCCCAAACAAGCCCATAGATATGGAAAAAAAGAAAGGTAAAAAAAATCAATTTCATGGGTTACAACATGTAAATCATTTCTACCCATTTTGAATTCCATTTCTGTTTCCATTTCCAATTCCACCATCCAATTTCGCAATACCAAACATGGCAAAAGTGTTTTTGTTAGAAGCAAAGGTGGAATTAGAAGTGGGAGTGGAACTAAAAATGAAAGCGGGTTTTAAAATATGTTTGATATAAAAGAGATTAGATGTAATTTTTAATTAAAATACATATTTATAATATGAAAATACTAAAATACTCTCAAAACAAGAGAAAAATTCCTCAGCCTCCGTAGACGTTGCCACCATCAACCGCTCCTCTGCTCACCATCACCGAAATTTGTCCATGTGTAGACACCATAAACCCCGACGATCAACAGAGAAGCAAAGATCTCAATAAAAAATAAGAGCCATGAGCAAGAACGAAAAGAGGAGAGAAGGAGGAGCATAATTGCATAATAAAATTAACGACTGAAAAATTTATGCCATGGTTGGTATGGTGGAATTGAAAGATGGAATTGGAAATGGAAATGGAATCCAAAATGGGTAGAAATGAATTTCATGATGTAACCCATGTAATTGATTTTTTGGCATCTCATTTCTCTCTCTATATTTTGCTCTATTTAGTTAGCCCGTTTGAGCAACCAAAAGTCATTCATGCACTTACCGAGACAAAAACCTCTTACATATTTACCTCGGAATCTGTGTCCGTTCTCCCAACGGGCTATCCAAACAGAGCCTTTATATCCATTTCCATTTACATCTTCACTTCCATCTCCATTTCCATTTTCATCTCCATCTACATTTCCATTTCCACCGAAATCAATTCCAACGTACCAAACGAGCCATTAGACAACACACACATTGAAAAATGCGGAGATAAGAGAATGATTTTATAGCCTATTAGGATGAAAACTCATGAGCAAATGAGAGACCGTTGGTATGATCTCACTTGTAACTTTAGGCTAATAATAGCAGTATCTACTACTTTAAGGATTTATTTGGCAACCAATTCTAGAATCTATGTTTGATTTTAAAACCTAAGTTTTACCTTAAAACCGAGGTTTTGTCAAAGCAAAATTTTTTCCACCAAAAGCTATTTTGGTTACAAAACCTCAGTTTAAAACCTAGGTTTTCTCTTTCCTACATTTTCTTTCCTTCTCGTTCCTATCCACTTTTTTTGCCTCGGAATCCATAAAAGTTAATAACTTCCCAAACATAAATCACTTTTCAAGACCTAGGTTTTGCCTCGGAATCTGTAAAAGCTATTTTCCAAAATCTATTCTCCAAAACCTAGGTTTTACCTCGAAATTTGTAAAAGATATTTTCAACCTCACATCCAAACAAGCTCTAATTCTTGAAAAACCAACCAGAAATGTGGATAAAAGATCATCAACCTAGGCATGCGGATGGAGGTTGCATTACATGTACCTTTTTTTTTGCTAAAACACATGTATCCTTCTAATGAAATTAATTTTATTTAAGATACTGATAGACATTAATTTTGCACCTCCCTCAAAAAAAAAGCTAAATATTGATTCATTACGTTTCATACAACGCGGATTACCCAAAAAATGAGCAATAATATTTATCATGCAATCCTTCCTTCTATCTGTAAGTCCAACCAAATGGCCCTCTACAGTACTGGAGTATGGATTATAATCAGGCCTGCAATGGGGTGAATCAACGGCCCAAAATGTGCTGATCCAATATTTTTTCCTTCTTTAAAACCAAAAAACAAAGAGTCCACTATGTGCGTCGGAGACGGTAGGGATTGGGAGCATTACGTGGCGCTCGATAAAACTGTGAATAAGTTGAGCCTGTCATCTTCCTCCCTGTCGTTTTCCTCATCGATCAGTCTGCTTCCCTCTCTTCCTTCACACCCAGAAGCCAGAACCTCCCTCGAAAATCTCAATAACACTGCGAATATTCTTCAGCAGTTCAGCTTTCGGCTTCGCTTTACTCTTTCGACCCCCAACTGTTGGTCAACAACCATCTCCTGCATGGCCATGCCTTCCCTCGCTCTTCCTCCTCAATCTCCCACATCTAATCCTCCCCGCTTAACATCCTCCTCTTCCTCTGTCAGGAATTTGGTTCCCTGCAACACAAAAGGTATCCTCCAATCTCCTCTTTGGCGACATTCACAGCGCCGCCGCAAGCCATGCCTTGTTCTGAATTCGGCTGTGAACCAAGCCTCTGTTGCTGACCCTTCACCGCCCCCACCCCCACCCCCTGGAAACGGAGGCCCACCCGGCGATCTTATCGCGTCTCTGAAGCTCAATTTACTGGTGGGTTTCTATCCTCCACTATAAAACTCGTGTAGCTTTGATCAGCTGTAGATTCCCTTTTTCTCATTCATTCCCATCTGTCGATGCTGCTTACTTGTAACTGGGACTATCTTTTTAAACGGTTCGACATAGTATTATCTTGCTCCCAAGGTTGCGGAAATGCCTGTTTCTTGATTTCGGTTTATCTCGCCTTTCTCTAACTTTTTCCTCCTTTGAGTTGAACGATGCTATTAAACTGAGCACCCCGGAGAATCCGAAACATTTTGAGCAATTTCAACGCGAAAGACTTGTTATTAAATGAGGAAGTCTGCTATCCAGCTGATATGGCTGCAATTTCACCGAAAGCTGGAGTATAATAATAATCTGATCAATCTCATGTGCAACTGAAGCCAACGGGATGCTGAACTGAGTTTGGAGACGGGGAGTTATATATATTTTTACTTCCATTATTTTAAGTGATGTGTTTCAGGTTCCTGCCATGGCAACAAGGCAAAGTGAGAAGAAACCTTGTCAGAGTTTTTTATTAGGATGCTGATAAAACTAGATGGATTAATTAGGCGTAATTGATACACCCCATTATTCATTACCTATGGAGCATAATGTTATCTCTGTTGTAGTTTTGTGTATGGTGATGCTGATATGTTGACATTAGAGAAGAATTTCTGTTGCATTGCATTTTCTCCTTCGGGCCATCCATGTTCGCCACGCATCTGAGCTGAACTTTTCTTATACATTCCATGCCCGTAGTGCGGGTGTCCAACTCAGCTAATTATCTAAGACTGTTAATCGATTAAAAACAAAAATACCCCCTGCAGTCTTAAACGTAGGACCCCCGTTTGTAGTTAGACCCCGTCGTCTCGGACTGGAGGGAGTATTACTCATTCGGCAGAGGCCCTGCATAAACTCCTAATGCGCTACTCAATACTCTGTATCATAATTCTTTTTACGTTTCTGTACCAAGACTTGTCTTTATTAATGCAGAGTGCTGTTTCTGGGCTAAATAGAGGTCTTGCTGCTAATGAAGATGATCTACAAAAGGCAGATGCTGCAGCTAAGGAACTTGAAGGTGTTGGAGGACTGGTAGATCTAACAGCTGATCTGGATAAATTGCAAGGGCGGTGGAAACTGATCTATAGCAGTGCCTTCTCATCTCGTACTCTAGGTGGGAGCCGTCCTGGCCCTCCAACTGGAAGGCTTCTTCCCATAACTCTTGGTCAGGTACTCTTAAAATAAATATTACTATGGTAATTCATTTTTGCTCTATGACATTTTCCCTTAATTATAATAATGTTGAGCTGTACATGACTCTCAGTTTCTATTGTATTTTTTTCTAACTTCTGATGACTATTGACCATTTTCTTCTGCACCGCAAGACATGTATCAATATGGACATACAGCTGAATCCGTGCAACTGATATTGCTTGTTCATTTGATTTGCTTAATGCTCTAGAATTTCTCATCAATGATTGAGTCTACTAAACGTATCCTTTGCTTTGCTGACAGGTTTTGCAACGGATTGATATACTGAGCAAGGATTTTGATAACATTGTGGAGCTTCAACTGGGTGCTCCATGGCCCCTTCCGCCAGTGGAAGTAACATCCACGTTAGCGCATAAATTTGAACTTATCGGTTGGTTTTATTATCGTCTTGTGCATTCTGCTGTTACAACCTTTGCCTAACTTTTTCCATAGTATTTTGTACAATTGTTTTTTTGCCGGGAATGACCATCTTCCCGTCCGGATACTATCTGATAATGCGATGGCTGTTTCTTATAACTGCAGGGTCTTCCAAGATAAAGATAATTTTTGAAAAAACCACTGTGAAGGCAACCGGGAACTTGTCGCAATTGCCACCATTAGATATACCTCGGATTCCTGATCAATTTAGGCCTCCATCAAATACTGGAAGTGGTGAATTTGAAGTTACGTATCTTGATTCAGATACCCGAATTACCAGAGGAGATAGAGGTGAGCTAAGGTTCTTCGTAATCTCATGATTTACTGGAGTGGACATTGTTCCCGCTAAACTTGGGAAACCTTGTACTTAGTAATCTTAACAATATTAATCATTTTATCGATTTTTCGTATTCTAAATGGTTTCTGTGGTCTTACATTTTGTAAGAATAGACATACCAGTATACTAAATCCTATATTGAATCTGCAAGGATGTTGTATTCTGCCGATGGCCTTGTAGCAAGCTCCCCGGTAATGGCCCTGAGATCTAGAGATTTTTGTTGTTGAAGTTATAGACTGCTGACATAGGATTAAATTAAACACTTGTCTATTTTCACTAGCTTGTGTAAATCCATGATTTTTTTTAATGGAAACCAAGTCACGTTGGAATTCAGAACCATAAGAAATTTTGAACAAAAAAATCACATTTATATAATATTAAATAATTAGTCTTTGATTAAAATTTCAGAGGATTGTGTAATTAATTCATCTAAATTTTAAAAAGTTGATAAAAAATACTTTAAAACTGTTGGAGTTTGGCATAATATACTTACATGGTTAAGGTTAATTATTAGAATTTGACCACGTGAATTGAAAGTTTAAAAACGTGATCAAGTTTTTTGAACGAAACACCTAGTTTTAATAAAATTTTAAGTGAGAAATCTTAAATTCAAATAATTAATATATCCATATCATCAATATTAGTTAACCAATATAAAATCACGAATATTTTGTAAAAATATTACGATTATTCTCGAGATATGATCAAATGAGTTGTTTTAAATTTTATGCAATACACAAGAGCAAGTGTTCAATTAAAAAATTGAAAAGGCAGGTGAAAAATAAAAAAAAATTATTACACAAAAGAAAGAATTTGGTACGGGGAAAATCCATTTAAATCGCCGCTTAGTCATACCATGGTGTAAGAATTGGCCCATCCCCAACCTTGGAAAGCGAATAATGTAAATACGGGTTTATTCACACAAGTTCAGATAAATATATAGAGGAGATTGTCTCATTTTACAGAAAAATACTGTTGAACGTATTTTTGGGTGTTTGAACTTTGCCAAACACCCCGTAGACGTTAGAGTTGTAACGGCTACATTTTGCTTCAGAACTTCAACACTCTTATCAACTGCACTCCCATTTTCATAATTCATTTCCTTCTTTCTTTCCTTCCAGCTGTTTCTGAAATCTCTCGCCGTCTCCTCCTCCAATCTGACGTTCTCGCACTCTCTCATTCTTTATCTCCTGTGGATTATAGATCTAAAGGCTAAAGATTCAATCTTTAATTTTCCTTTTCCTTCATTTCAAACGAGATAATTCAACTTCGTTTTCTTTCGGCTAATTCTTCACATTCATGGCTCCTACGCCTTCTGCCAAGCCTAATCACCCAACCCAATCAAAAACCCCACAATCCAGGCAACGTCTGAATTTCAATGGCGTGAAAGCGCATCAAACTCCGAATCCGAACTCGGTTGCCAAGGAGGCGCCTTCAGAGCACCCAGTCGAGGTCATAGCGAGAATTCGTGACTATCCAGATCGAAAAGACAAGCCTTTATCGGTTTTGCAGATCAATTCCAACTCGCAATCGATCCGGCTTCGGGCTGATTTTGGGTACAGAGATTTCACCCTTGATGGAGTTTCTGTGTCTGAAGAGGAGGACCTTGATGATTTTTACAAGAAGTTTGTGGAATCGAGGATCAAGGCAGTTAAGTTGGGGGAGAAGTGCACTATTATGATGTATGGACCCACAGGTTCTGGAAAGAGCCACACCATGTTCGGATGTTCAAAGCAGGCAGGCATTGTGTATCGGTCTCTGAGGGACATTCTTGGAGATGGAGACGAAGGTTCCGATTCTAAGGGAGGTGAAAATCCTTGCCTTGGAAATTTTGTTCAAGTCAGTGTTTTGGAGATTTATAACGAGGAGATTTATGATCTCTTGTCCACAAATGGAGGGGGAGGATTTGCAGGACTGGGCTGGCCTAAAGGCAATGCCTCCAAGGTAAATATGTTGTCGATGGTTAATGGTATATCTTTTGCTTCATATCATACTATCTGTATATTTATCCTCGGATCTTTTATAATGAGGCTCAGATCTAAGCTTGGTGGTAGTTAACACTTAATAACACATTTCTTGTTAATGCAACTTAATCGTATAGGTGAAACTTGAAGTGATGGGGAAAAAGGCAAAGAATGCAACCTATATATCTGGAACTGAAGCAGGAAAGATTTCAAAAGAAATTCAGAAGGTAGAGAAGCGCAGGATTGTTAAAAGCACTCTTTGTAATGAAAGGAGTTCTCGAAGCCACTGCATAGTATGATTGTTTTTCTAGAGAAGACTATTGTGCTAAAATTAATCTGCTAGTCGTGGTGTTTGGTACTGAGATGTCTCCTTGTGTGAACAGGTAATCCTCGATGTCCCAACAGTGGGAGGGAGATTAATGCTTGTAGATATGGCTGGATCAGAGAATATTGAGCAAGCTGGTCAAACTGGATTTGAAGCCAAAATGCAGGTAACATCTTTTCCATTTCTGTGTTCTTCCTTGTGTATGTGAGTCTTAGTGCCTGTTTGGGAAGCCATTTTCCCAAACGGTGCACGTAAGTCGAGACAAAACCATCTCAAAATCTGTAAAAACCATCTCGAAATTCATAAAAACCATCTTGAAATCCCCAAAATGCTTCAAAATCTGCAAAATCCATTTTCCCAACGGAGTTCCCAAACAAGCACTTTGATTATGGTTTCTATGCAAGTATAGACAGCAAAGATTAATCAAGGAAATATAGCACTGAAGAGGGTGGTTGAATCTATTGCCAATGGTGATTCACACGTTCCTTTCAGAGACAGCAAACTTACCATGCTTCTGCAGGTAAAACTCCATTTTTAGTTGAATGAATTGCTGAATTCTTGTAAAGATTGTTTCAAACTCGTGTTTTCCCCTTCGAAGGACTCCTTTGAGGATGATATGTCAAAAATTCTGATGATTCTGTGTGCAAGTCCCGATCCTAAGGATATCCACAAGACCATATGTACTCTTGAATATGGAGCAAAAGCAAAATGCATTGTTCGTGGTCCTCTCACCCCGGTTAAGGATGAAGAATCTTCTGCTGTCATCTTGGGGTCTAGAATTGCTGCGATGGACGAGTTCATCATGAAGCTGCAAATGGAGAACAAGGCTAGAGAAAAAGAGCGAAACGAGGCACACAAAA
>JANTPZ010092209.1:0-18519 GCA_025593235.1 Vachellia pachyceras
TTTTTTGGCTACCGCATTCTGTTATATCTTTAAAAGTCATTAAAGATTACCCAAGTCTATCATAATCTCTAAAAGCTAATATCTCTTATATCTCAATCACTATATTGAGAAGAAATCTTCTACCTACCTATTATAAATACAAGATACCAGTCCATTCTTTTTCGATATCGAACCTTTTATTTTCTTCTGTCACCATGGAAGCAAAGATTACCTTCCTGTGTGTTCTTGTTTCTTTACTTTCACTCTTTTGCTTATCTTATTCTGAAGATGTTGACCTTAACGTGAAGGTGGTGACTTCCATAGCCAACACAGATGAAAATTTCATCTGTGCAACTTTGGATTGGTGGCCTTCTGATAAGTGTGATTATAATCAGTGTCCTTGGCACCGAGCAGGCATGTTCAATCTGGTAAATTATATTCAAAAAATTTTTATTATCATTATAAAAGGATTAGTTACGGATGGATTTGTGACAGAATTTTTTCTGCATTTGTACGTATGAACTGTGTTTAGAATGCATATTTGAACCGTTTATCATTGTGCATGTTTGGGAAATCTTTCTCTAATGGTGTACGTAAGTAAAGATAAAAAGCATATTGAAATCAGTAAAAGCCTATCGAAATCCGTAAATTCTTCTTGAAATCTGTAAATTTCTTTCTCCTAACGGATTCTCAAACACACACACATTAACGATTCTGCATTTGGTATGTATTTTGATTATCATTTTTTCTGCATATGGTATTCATGATGTAGAATGCAAGTTTGAACCGTTCATGATTAATGATCCTATGAAGAAAAGCTAAACGGCGACTTAATTATAGTGATGGAATGTTTTTTTTTTAATTTTTGCCTTTGTATTTGTATGTAGATTATTTTGGCATTCATGAACTGGAATGCAAATTTGAAATATTCTTCATCATAAACGATTCTGGTTAATTATATTACTGAACCTAATATTTTTTATCCTATTATAATGTGATTACTATTCTTTTTAGGAAAATAAAAATAGGATCAGTGTATAATGTTTTTGTTTGTTTGGCTTTGCAGGATTTGAATAACACGATTCTATTGAATGCAGTGAAAGGTAAGTCTTTAATTATTTTTCATTATTTGTATTTATAACATTCTTGAACGCTTAAATCGAAAATAATTATTGATGGCAAAAAAATATTATTTCTCTGTATTTTTTCCCTTAAAAAGGATGGATAAACCAATGGTATGTGGTTCTTTATTTAAATGGCATATCTCATTTGAATGTATGAAATTGATATGAAAGATATATTTTCACTCACTCACTATATCTAAAATTACAAAAAAAAAATAAAAATAAAAAATATAAAATTAATTTATTTCATAGTTATGCATCAGAATGTAGCCTCTGCATGGAATGTCTCATTTGAATATATGGAATTGATTTGAAAGACTTACTTTCACTCTCTCACCGTCTATTTCTAAATTTTTTAAAAAAAATTTAAAGTATACATTTAATCCTTTAAGTTTATATCAAGTTTCAATTCGATCCTTTAAATTTAAGATATACATATTTAATCCTTTTATCTTAACGTGTTAGTTTATTTTAATAAAAAATGTTGACTCATTAAATTTAAATAGTGATTCTACAATGAAATAATGTTAAAATATACTTAAATTTTAATTATTTAATATAATTATTTTAATATTTTTAAATTTATTCAATTTTATTATTATTATTATTTAACAGCATAATCAACATTTAAATATACTAAATCAAAATTTTCTGCTAAATAAAATTAACTGTGTTAAGGAAAAAAGGACTAAAAGTACACATTTTAAACTTAAGGGATTAAATTGAGACTTGATGTAAATTTAAAAGACTAAATATATACTTTAGCAAAAAAAATCTAAACTTAATTAATTTCAGAATGATATATCGGAATAAGATTAATTAATTTAATGATTATTTTTTATTGGCAGCATTTGACCCACTGAGAATAAGACTCGGAGGATCAGTCCAAGATCAAATTGTGTACCAATCTGATGTGATAAGAACATGTCCCCAGATGACTAAGGATGAGGATGGCATGTTCACTTTCTCCATTGGCTGCCTCAACCGTACACGTTGGGACCAAATCCATCACTTTGTCAACACCACTAAGTATTAATCATACACACTAATCTCTCTTTATATACTTCATCCGATCTTTAATATAAGAGTCGATGACTTTTGTGAGGGAAATTAAAGAACTTAAATACACTATATGATAAGCATAAATAGTTTTTGTAATGTATAAAGTTTCGTTAACCTCCTCAACAGAAATTGATCGCCTCTTAAATTAGAATCAGATTGACGCAGTGTTTATGTATTCATGATTTTTGTAATTTATGACTGATTATTAATTTATTTATTGTGACTAATATTAGTGTTAAGCTCACATTTGGATTGAATGAGCTGATTGGGAAGAAGCCTCAGAATGATTCCCAAGGTGGCGCTCCCCTGTGGGAAGGAGATTGGGACTCAAGAAATGCTGCTAGCCTCATGGCCTACACTGCATTTAAAGGATACAAGATTGATTCTTATGAATTAGGTAACACTATACTATATCATTTATCATTTACCTTCAAGCTGATCTGTCTAACTTATAAACTGATATATAGTCAAGCGGCTCTTATATTAAGGATAATGGGATGTTGTATTTTAATTCATTTATGGGGTTTTTTAATTAATAGAAATAGAGGGATTTGTGGATAAATATAGTGATGATTGTTAATTGAATGGTGGTGATTGATAAGCAGGGAATGAGCTGTGTGGAAGTGGAGTTGCTGCAAGAGTAGAAGGTGTTCAGTATGCAAAGGATATGACAAAGCTGAGAGAGATAGTGAATGCTCTGTATCCTGACCCCACAACAAGACCACAAGTGCTTGGCCCTGGTGGTTTCTATGATAACGAATGGTTCAATACCTTCTTGCAGAATACTGCACCTGGTGTTCTTGATGGAATCACACACCATATTTATAACCTTGGTGCTGGTAAGTCCATGCCTGCCAAAATCATCAGCATCATCATCACTACTACTACTCCTCCTCCTCCTTCTCTTTCTCCATTTTAATGGGTGTTTGGGTACTTTTTTTGCCCCTAAAACCATGATTTACTCTTAAAAAATGCCTTTTTCAATCCCACCCAAACACACTTAATTATAGTTTCTCTTCTCTCTCTCTCTCTATCAGAAAATATTTAACAAAACCTTTACATATGTATATATATAACTGTAGGTGTGGATAAGACTTTGATCAACAAGGTTCAGGACCCATATTTCTTGAGTCAGATTGCTCAAACATTCAGTGACATATCAACATCAGTGAAGGAGTATGCACCATGGGCTCAACCTTGGGTTGGTGAATCTGGCGGAGCCTATAACAGTGGAGGCAAAGATGTCTCACATACTTTTGTCAATGGCTTCTGGTAAAACTAACATCCTCATTAACCACTACTTCTAAGCCTGAATACAAAACCCAATTGACTAAGTAATTGAAGATATTAAGAAAACTAAGTAAATTACTCAATCGTAGCATATATTACATTATCTCTCCAAAATACTCGTGTATCTTTATCAGTAGGTTAGGAAATACTTTGAAGTATTTTATTTAGCTTTCTTAATCTTTCAAATTAGTCAAATAGGGTTTTATATTAATGACTGAAAGTAGGATTCTCTTGTATGCAATTTCAGATCCTTTACTGAACAAAGTTTGATTAGCTTTCTAACTTGTGTCTTGATGATCAATAATATATAGGTACTTGGATCAACTTGGCATGACCTCAACATTCAACCACAGGGTTTATTGCAGACAGACACTAATTGGAGGAAACTATGGTCTCCTCAACACTACATCTTTCATCCCTAACCCAGATTATTATGGGTATGATATGACTTCTAATTTTCAAGTTTGTTTATAATAATTAATTCCTGCTCTTATCATGAGATATTAGGATTATGAACTAGATATTATAATCAAAAGGGCTAATAAAGCATCCAATTAGGATTATGAACTAGACATTATGAGATATTAGGGTTGATGTTATTTTCTAGCATTATTTGGATTTGGATTTTATATATTGAAGGATTCAAATTTGATATTTGCTTAGGATTTGGATTGCAAAGTTATAAACATGGGTAAACGTCGATAGATGTCTAAATAAGGATAATCGTTAAATCTTATTTTATTATGATTTGAACTCGTAATGAATTACTAAGTAAAATTTCAGTTTTTCATTCTCCTCCATCTCTTTTCTTTTGTTTTTTTTTCTTTTATAACTTTTATAGCAGTGAGCAATTGATTAATTAATTTTTTTCTTAATTGATGAACAGAGCCTTGTTATGGCACAAGCTTATGGGAACAAGAGTTTTATCTGTAAACCATGAAGGATCTCCATATCTTCGTACATATGCTCATTGTTCCAAGAACAACGTAAGCTCCATTCATTCATTAATTTCCCATGAACAATAAACAACTTACAATCCAATTTTTTCCTTTGATTCCAAGACCCCATTACGAAAAATCCAAACTTCCCTGGAAATTTTTGCAGGGTGGTGGTGTGAGTCTGCTACTGATAAACATGTCGAATTCAACTTCCTTCAACGTGACTGTGAAGCCAGACATGAACTTATACCCAGGAGGCCAAAGTGATGCAGAATCAGACAAGAGAGAGGAATACCATTTGACACCTAAAGATGGGAATATCCAAAGCGACGTCGTCTTGTTAAATGGACAAGCTTTGAGCTTAACAGACTCTCTGGATATTCCAGACATGAAACCAGTTCTTGTGGATCCTTCTTCTCCCATCACTGTGGCTGCTGATTCCATTGTCTTTGCTCGTCTCAGCAATTTCAATGCACCTGCCTGCGCTTAGTTTACTACTGTGATTGTTTCTCTTTTCTTTGAGGACGTTTTGGTAGTTTACTTCTTGGCCAGATTTTAATTTCCGTGGGTTTATCTTCAATTTATTGGTAATTATTGTATATTTATCATGGGACCGAATATCATGGAATCGATATCAAGCCTCTAGCTCTTTGTTTTCTTGGTGTTATGATCCATCTGCTATTATTCTCTCTTATTTTTAAACCACCTTCCACATGTTTCATATCGGAAAAAAAATCATAAACTTCATTAACCCTGCATTAAATTATATATCCCTTTGTTTTACACTTGCAGTGCAAATTACACTACAACAAGGTCTTATCACTACCATAAAATATAGCTAAAACATCGCATTTTAAATAGCTACATTTTTTGTCATATTTCTTGAAAATGTAGTCATTTTCATAAACTTCTCTGGATGTGTTTCTCAAAAAACACACTCTCTCTCAAAGTTCATTGTCTGTGATTAATGTTATTCGTGTTGAGCAAATCTCTATTATATGGAATCAGTTTTTGGGAACCATAGTACTGCATGCATCTTCTCGTGTCTCTCTACCTATCAGCATGCATATGCTCTTTGTTCCAAAAATAGGGTACCACCTCGTTCTTTATTATAAATCCATTTTAACTAATTCTCACACACTGATAAATGACAGTTGAGTGATTAAAAATGCTTTAAATTCATAAAATTTTCAAGTTTGCCCCTGCTGAAAGTTTCTTTCTATCTCTACATTTACAAATTACTCTTACCTCTCTCGTTTTCCAACATGAATTAAATAAGGGTGAAATTGAAAAATACTTGTTATGTAACCTCTAAATAGACTTATATGTAGGACTGAAATTTTCTTCTACAAGTAAACTTATAATAAAAAAGCTAGGGTGCTAAGCTCTACATTCATTCATAGAAATGGTAAAATTCCTTTTCTTCATTCTCAATTCTCAGATAAATTTATGCTTTTCCGGATATTTGTAGGCTAGTGTGAGTGCCTCACTATTGAACAAATCAAATTCTACTTCCTTCAACGTGACTGTCTATATGACATCAATTTGTACACAGATCCACAAGTTTCAGATTCAAAGGAGTACTATTGGACTCCCATGTCTAAATGAAAACATATTGAAAACTACGTTTGTGTTGTTCATGAAAAGGTTTTTAGTTACTAACCGAGTCATACATAACGAAAAAGAACTAAAGTTTGAATTATTTACAAAAAAAAATATATTCACATTTAATGTTCGATAATGATTTAATAAAATTAACTTCAATAAAAGTATATTTGTGCTTTAAAAAAAGTTGAGTTTGAGTAAGTCTTAGAATATTCATTTTCATCAGGCCGGTGCTTGTGGGTCCTTCTTGTTCGGTCAATGGGCTTGTTTGGATAGTCCATTGGGAGAACGAACACAGATTCCGAGATAAATATGTGAGAGGAATTTTGTCTCAGTAAGCGCAAGAATGGCTTTTGGGGAGACAAACGGCCTCCCCAAACAAGCCCAATGTTGATTTTATTACCTTTGAACATTTCAAAAATCTTGGCTTGTAATTAGCATAAGAATTAGTTGATTTTTTATGAAAAATTAAGAAAGTTAAATACATAAATTTAAGGTATTTATATTTATCATTTTTCTCATCAAACTAATTTACTTAACTTATAAATTGATAAATAATCTAATTATACATGGGGCTTATTTGAATTAAAGGTGACAGAAGCAACTTTATGTTAAAATGACTTTTAAAAAATAAAATTAGAGTAAAAGTTAGATGATGTAAGATGATTTATATTCGGAATGAAAGTAATAGAAGTAACTTTTTGTGAGACTAAAATTTATTTGGATAAATATTTGAGAAATAAGTTTGGATAGAAAATGATTAAAAAGTATATGAATCTCATTAAATAATGTATACATATAAATACATACGTGTATATATATATATATGTAAATAATAAAAACATTTAGTCACATATGATAATGTGTTAATGCTAAGAGAAATACTATATTAAAATTATCAAATAAAAAGAGTTAATTTATTTTTAGCAAAATTTGTAAGTACAAAAAAATTATTTAATTATATATATTTATATGTTCTTCTGTGTGATTTTATTTGGATAGTTCATTTAAGCAGATTTAGATGTAAAATAAATAAAATGGATATGAATTTTATCACATGTATGTATTGTGTAATTTTAAGAGGAATATTAAAAATGAAATTATAAAAACTTTAATTTATTATTGAGAAAAATTTGAAAAATACCAACCGCTTAATTATACAAAATGATGTTATTACAATATTTAGAATTAAATTTTAAAAATGCAATTCTAAAGGAAAAGCATTTCCCTCTCACACTCTCAGCTATGCGCAGAACACAAAGTAACATTCGCAAACACTGTTGGAAAAAAAATTTCTGGATCTTTTTACCAAAAAAATATTCTGGATCCCACTCGCTGCCAGAAGCAACAAAAAAAATTGCTTTAAACTGTATATAAGTCAATTTGAGGCTTAAAATAAGATGAAATTGAATAATTTTTAAGTAATTTATTTAATTTTAAAAATGTTAATTGATTTTTATATTAAGAACCGGAAGTAATATACTATACCTTTGTTGTATTGAATACTTTAAAATTGATTATTTCATTAGGTAATAGTAATATTTATATTTAAATTTGATGCTACTTGCATTTTGTATATGTTTTGTTTGGCAACCATTCATTAAACCACTAGTTAAAACTTGTTGGAGAAAAACATCTTATTCATCTTAAAATAATTAAATACAATTTACTTTCTAAACTAAGAAAACTTACTAACTCTAATATGATTCACAATATTAAGAAAAATATCCTGAATCTTTTAAAGATCCAAAATATTTACAAGATTATAGCATTTAATAAATATCCAAAATATTTATTTAAAAAAGTATGTTAAATCTAAATAACTAAATTAATAAATAAAACATAAAATATTTTAAAAACTAATTAATCTTCACATGTAACATTTATCCATCTATGCTCTAGTCAATCCCTTTACACTGTTGGATCTCCATTAGACACGCTCCTTTTTTTTTTAACTTTTTTAAAGCAAATTTTTATACCATTATCTTATTTCATATTAGTTTTAGGGTGCAATAGAATCTTTACAAAGTTATATAAGCCAAATTGTTAAAACTAAAGATACAACGCGTAGGTAAATAAGTGGAGGATATTATCTTGTTTTGCGAAAAAATACCGTTGAACGTACTTTTGAGGAGTAAATAAGCTTTTCCAAATAAGTACCTAATCTAATCTAATTAGTCTAATATCGAAGTTCTCACATTCATCAAAAGCTAAGCATGGCACAGAATTTCACAACTTAGCTATATTAACCTTTCAGATGGTTAATTTTATACTCCTCCAATTATTAATATAGGACTTAAATAACTAATTCATAAATACTAAAAGAATTAGTTAAGCTAATTATTTGCAATATACTATTTTTTATTATGTGTATTATAATTAACTTTTGATGGAAACTCCCTTACTCCATGTAATCAATAATGATTCTTTATTGAAGAGGAATTACAAATTTGAGAGACAAAATGAACTGATATATTATATATAGGATCGTAATACTATTTTATATTGTCATTGACATGGTGGAACAGATCCAATAATGCATTGAAGGAGTGTGCTTCCAAAGAAAGGAAACACAAAATACCAATCTTCATCCAAAAGCCACTTTCTTTTGAGTTTGAAAACCAGATATTACATGCAAAGTATATATCTAGCCTTGCTTGTAGTCCTCTCAAACCTCGGCCAATGGCAATACCCAAAAAAGCTTTCGCCTTTCTTCTGGGTTTCTTCTCATGAACGCCACCTAGCTCATTATTACAGAGCCAGAAGCCACTGATCACAAAAGGGGGTTTGAATTTGAAACCTCAGACACAAGTTCTTGGTGTAGAATAATGGAGAACTTCATGAATCGAACGAGGTTAGTAATTCTGACTCCTTATTCCTCACAAGTAGTCTAGACCGTATCATCTTCTGGCGCATACAAATCCCTGAGAGAAGAGAGTCTTGTGTATATTACATAATCTGCATCACCAAGGGTGGTTTTTCAATCAGGTCTACGATCATAAAGTGATTTTCCTTCAAAAAAAGTTAAGGTTTAGTGGGAACCTAACACAGATATGAGAATTATACTTATCATCTATTTGGATTTGCACGTTGGTTAGGTGCGGTTTTGAAGGTTCACAGCCAGAAAAAAAAGGTGATCTTGGTAGCAGCAGATATCAGAAAACCCAATCTCATAAAGGTAAATAATTTGTTTCGTTCTATGACCTTAATTCAAATTGAATTCAAAACAAGGATAAGGGGCTAAAAAGAAGGGTAAGAAATTGTTATATACTAAACACTTCCTCATAACCCAAGACAGAAAACTTTCTATTTGAGAAATAAAAGAGCACAGTGAGGTAAATGTTTGACATATTCTTGTGGGGAATTTTCGCAGAGAAGAAGGGTCGGAATTGGTTTCAAAGACAGTTCATAAGGAAAATGAATCGGGATTATGAATCTGGAGACTTGGAACATGTCACTGCTATAGCAGCCGCTGCATTTGCAGCTGGCAACCAAGAGATTTCAGAAATACCACAACAGAAAAAGACAGAGAGATCATTAACAAAGACCAAAAGCAAAACGGATGGCTCAAAAGCTCCAATTTCCCAAACTGGCGGATCCAAGAGATTCTCAGGTAATATATATGAAAACACAACAGTCTCTAGTACTATCAAATTCAGCCTCATTTACCTAACCTATAGGACAGTGCTTGGACAAAAAAATCTTTGTCCATTGTTAAAAAAAATAATTCAGATTTTTGGGAGGGAAATAAATTAGATTAACAAGTTTCAATCAAATGCAAATTCAATCAAATTCACAGATGGCCAAGGGAAGATGGAGCCAACATCACCTGCTAGAGATGAAAAGGCCACCGCCCATGTGTCATCAAAGAAGACATTAAGTTTTAGAGAGCTCTTAAAGACAAAATCTGACACCACAGCACCAGAAGTTGCTGCACCAGTACAATCTGAATCTTTGAGGCCACGACTTCCGGCCACCGGAGAAACAGAAGCAGATGCCTGGGAGAAAGATGAGCTTGAAAAGATCAAACAAAGGTACTTGACAGCAGTGTCATATTGAAGTTCCTTGAATATACAGCAAATACCTTGCTTCATGCATTTTTCTTGATATTGCATGGGTGTTATTATTTCATACTGTAATAAAGATAATTGTCATTGACTCATTTGTCAGGTATGAGAAGCTGAAAGAGACAATAGATTCCTGGGAAGACAAGAAGAGGAAGGAAGCAAAACACAAGCTGAACATACAAGAGGTTTTACTCATTTGAACTTTATGATTAAGAATGATATTCATAGTATGTGCTAAATGAGCTTTCTGAAACATCAGAGTGAGCTGGAGCAAAGAAGGCTAAAAGCCATGGACAAATTTCAAGTTGACATGGTCCGTATTGGTCAGATTGCAAGGAGAGCAAGAGAACAAGCAGATTTAAAACGAAGTAAGGAAGAGGTTAAAGCAAAAGAAAAGGCAAATAGAATCAGAGCAACAGGAAGGCTTCGAGGGCCATGCTCCTGTTTCTGAGATAATAATTAATATTAATATCTTTGGCTTGGTGCCATCGGTAGATATTTCTTTCAATTTATTGTATCTATAATTCTCTACTTTCCCTCTTTTAAGAAAATCGTGTATAGGACTAAACCATATCAAGTCCACACAATTTATGTAAAACCATATGAACATAGTACTATCATTTCTAGGTGTGTGATAAAGGAACATTTACAAACGTCTATGTATCATCACCATTCTTATGCCATAGTACTATCACAACTCCTTAAACCCAAGTTAATAGCTTTAATGTAATTAGAATAAAGAGTAATTTTCCTAAAGTCTTCATTCCAACATAAATAAAAAACATTCAAAATCCTAAGAAGTTGAGCAATAATAGAGAGAGCAACGGTTACAGCTACAACTACGAATCCAATTGTTCTTACCATCCCAAATGACTCCACTTCATTTACTGTTACTGTTACCCGTTACTATAAATTGATCCATCCACCTCAAGTATGAAGTAGTCTTCATTGAGACTATAGTATAAATATTAGGACAAATGTGCAATTCTACCAATAAAGTTATGGTCGTAGAGCGTTTGACATTATAAAGTTTTTTAAGGTGTAAAAATACACATGAACTTTTAAAAAGGTGCAGATTCAACAACATTGACGGTTTTCTAAAAACAGATGTTAACAGCATCCACGTTGGTAAGATAGTGAGGCAGGACAACTAGGCAGGCTTTTAGGGCAAAGGTGCAATTCTACAAATAAAGTTATGATCGATGACCGTCTAGCACCATAATAAGTTTTTGAAGGTGCAAAAATACACATGAAGTTTTGCTGATGTGACCTGATGACTGGATATTTTTAAAACTTCATATGTATTTTCACCACAATCGTCCTCTATCTCCGCTAACACTATTAAGTTTATTGACATGACCTGATGACCGGATATGGATTGGTGATTTGGATTTTAAAAAAAGGTTAAATATAAATTTTGATCCCTACAATTTCACTCGATTTGAGTTTTGGTCTGTATGGTCGTCACCGGATTAGCCTCTCTCCTCAAAGAGAAACCTTTGACGTAAAATTTTAGACTCCGTACTTTTTTTTTGGCTCTCTCCCAAATCCTTAATATAAATCTCCACCCTTTATTTTATTTTTTTATTATTTTTGTTTTCAGATATTTGAAGGATGTAGGGAGATGTTTTGTAAGAAGCAACTATATGATGAATATAAGCAATATAATAAAAGGCATTGTAGAAAGGCCAAAAAAAAATTATGTACAAATTTTAAGAACTCTTGGAATGACAATTTTTATTTTTTTATTTTTTTGTAAAAAATAGCTTCAACTACATAAGAAAAGGCATAAAACTTTTTTGGTTTGTTCCCCAAATGTCAGCTTCACTATGTTTTAATTGAAATTATTATTTAATACATCTTAACAACTGTGTCATGGATTTATTTATAGGTAAAGGTGCAATTCTACCAATAAAGTTATGGCCGATGAGCATCTAGTGTCATAAAGCTTTCGAGCTGCAAAAATACACATGAAGCTTTAAAACTCTGCCTCGTTGTCTTGCCAACATGGATGCTATTAATGTCCATTTTTAGAAAATAGTCAGTGTTGTCGAATTTGCACTCTTTTAAAAGTTTATGTGTGTTTTTGCACCCTTGAAAATTTTATGATGCCAGACGCTCCTCGACCATAACTTTATTGGTAGAATTTCACCTTTGCCCTAAATATTATTGAGATTTTAGTATTAATTTTATCGAGAATGGTTGATTATTGATAAGAAAAATACAAACAAAATTTAAGAAAATCTAACTCCTGTATGTTCACTCGGTATCAAATGGTTTTTATATATCATAATGTCATGTATCTGATCAACTGATTAATTCGGGTAAAAGCTTTTGTGATGAAAATGCCTCTCCCTAGGGGTTTTAGCAATGAGAGATTTGAACTTAATTCGCTTTGGTTCACTGCTAAATCAAATTCCCTTAAATCCTATTTGGTACATTTAACTAGCGAGTTGATATTGGAATTAAAAACCAAATTATATCATTTGGTATGTCATGATTGATGATAACCTCGGACAGACAATACCACATTAAGGGGGTCGACCAAAGCCACCTCCTCGTTATGGAGATGAAAATATCCCTATTTATAACAATTTTTGGATAAGAGTATCCCTATCCTCCTCCCACTTTATCCTCTGTTGATAAGCGCAACATGTTACTGAATAATGCTTATGTGTATTGATGAAGAGATAGTACATAGCTAGCAGATATAAACTACAACCTCCAGACTTATATCATCTACATTAGAGAGATATAAAATGTACAAGTGGACTCAAAGTCCATTTACTATATTGGGTTATTTTCTACACTACCCCTCAAGTTTGGGGTTATACAGATTAATAAAACTCCTAACTTGTATCACAATTTCATTTGTGTATATTTTTCTACTGCTTTTGT
Organism: Vachellia pachyceras; assembly: GCA_025593235.1. NCBI lineage: Eukaryota > Viridiplantae > Streptophyta > Magnoliopsida > Fabales > Fabaceae > Vachellia > Vachellia pachyceras. Next base: position 12,964 of record JANTPZ010092209.1, read on the forward strand.
AAGTAGACAATCTTATTAATTTTTGACTTCTCATGCTGCTGATTGATCTGCTTCTACTACTACAGTTTCTCTTGTAGCAATTAGGGCATGTTGATTGGCAGTAGATTCTTCTTTTCTTAGAAAATCTAGTAGCTTTTCATATAGCTATTGGGTAAGATTTTTGGTGTGATCATATTATTTGAAGCATTTTTGCCTTCACCTTTACTTCCACCTGCTGCTATTGCTTGAATTGCAAATGCTTCTTGGGTTTTTTCCCTTTATTTGATCAAGTGCCACAGCTTTTGTTGCTACGCCTTTCTTGTATTCTTGTGGCAATGAGTGCATTCAAGGGTGGATCATCTTCTCTCCCTGCCTCTATAGCCTTTATTGATGTGCCTTTCTTGTGGCAATGAATGTATTCAAAGGTGGATCCTCTTCTCTCCCTGCCTCAGCAGTCTTTGTTGTTGTGCCTTCCTTAGGGTAATGAGTGCATTCAAGGGTGGATCATCTTCTCTCCCTGCCTTTGTTGCTATGCTTTCCTTGGGTAATGAGTGCATTCAAGGGTGAATCATTTTCTCTCTCTGTCTCTGCAGCCTTTGCTGATGTGCCTTTCTTGGGGACCTTTTGATTCACATAGAAATATAAACATTTCTTCATAATCTTCTTTTCAATAATCAACAGTTCCCTCTGCCTCTGGAAGTGTATCATTACTGGAAATTTTGTGCTTCAAGGCTTACGCCCATGCCCATTATTCCCTTTATTGCTTCTTCTCTACCGTTTTTTCTTTCTCATTCTCCTTCTAGTATAGTCACCATATGCACTTTATGATATGCTTCTTGTATGAACACCTAAACCAAGGAAGAACAAAAGAACATCCAAAATGTTGCTACAACAAGATAATGACAGCAAACATAAGACCTGCCAAAAGAATAACAATATCCCAACCTGCTGGAGTAATAATCTATAGTTGGATCAACAGTAAAACCCATAGCCATAATAATCTTGCTCATCATCGTAGTTATGAGCCTTTTAAAGATCATAAGCATGAAGTAATATTATCACAAAACTAGTCCCAAAGTAGAAGCAACATGACAGAGCATTCTCCTTCATGTTTGAGAACAAGTTGAACGGTATGGCGTAGGATATGGAATTGTATGAGTTAGGAGCTGAGTATGGAGTTTTCATCGGACTCAGACTCAATAGAAAACCATCTAGAACCAAACCTCCCCAAGTGCTTTGTAATTACCATTTAACTCACTGGATCCTTGTTTTGAACCCTTAATTTGCTTGTTCTTGTTTCCTTTGAAACTTCCCGGGAAACCAACAATATGAAAACAATTTTTTTGAGATGCCCTTTAAACAATTTTCTCTGAGGTGGTCTTTTTTTTTTTTTTTATGGACTTAGCTACCCCTTCCTTTTCTCCTTCTTCTTAATCAAGAACTGATATTCTTTTGTCATTACAAGTCTTAGTATCGGCACGATCTTTTTGATCGATGGCGTAGCATGATATTCTTGATCAGTCATTATCATCAATGTTTTTTCGCTCTCTGAAGGTGCTGGATCCAGTAGATGCCATCATAAGGGGCAGCAAATCTTGTAGGATCAACGGTAGCATATTTAATCCAAGCAAGGTTGCGATCAACCCAAATTTCAAATAATCTTTTGCAAATTCCTCAACGTCTCCTTCACAGTTTTCAATAAGCCTTTTCTGATCACCATATATCTTCACTCTATATCAGAAGTGATCTTTATATGGTGAGACTTGGATCAACGCGGAAGATGCCAATATCCTCTACATCATCCTTAAAGGATGACATTGTTGACTTGTCATCGGTCAAAACAGTAAATAGCTTGGAGATGGACCTCCCCCTCTTGAATATTGATCTTTTTGACGGGAAACAGTATCCATTACATCCGTGATGGTTTCTTTTTTGTGGACATATGTGACACAAACTAACTTTTGTTTGGCAAGAAACTGCTTATCACTAAAGTTATCGTAGCAGGATTAGCTTAAGGAGGGTGATAAAGGACCAGTAGCAATGATGGGATAATGATCCAAGCAGCTGATCATCTAGCCAACCTGAAGATTCCAAACTCATCCCTAAAGTCTTGCTCTGTCACGCAACCTAAGGACCCAACGACCAAATCGTATAACTTAGCAAGAACGACGATCAACGTGATCTAAGGACCCAGCAACTATATCGGAGAACTCAGCAAGTGATCAAAGAAGCAAGAAACATTTGGATTTTGAGGAAAGCGTGATTTTTTGAACCCAGAGGCTTGATATGAAAATCAAGAATTCCTATCTTGTTGAGATTGCAGCGATACAACGATTCCATCACGCTCCCAAGCCTGCCTCAACCACAGGTGGCTGCAAGTTGATGAAGACAAGCTAGCTGAAGGCTTGCCCAGTCGATTTGGTGGGGATCGTGGTCCACCAAGAGAAAGTGATAACGCCGCTGAAACCAAAGGCTCCAATCCTGGTAGCAGATATCACTGCAATGTCGTGAGCCAATGATGGGAAGATGTGTGCGGGAGATCAAAACGAAGTCGTGTGGCCAAGGTGCACTCTGGTGGACTTCAAGATTGGGCCATACGAGGTGGAAAATCAAGAACACATTGGGCTTCAACATTTCTCAAATAAGAAAACAGCCTGACTTTGATACCATGTTGATAAGAACATCACGTTACTGAATAATACTTCTATGTATTATGTGTATTGATGAATATATAGTATATGACTAGCTGATACAAACTACAACCTCCAGACTTATATAATATACACTGGAGAGATATAAAATGTACAAGTGGTATCAAGATCCAATTACTATATTGGGCTATTTTCTATTGTTAGGATTAGAACGTACAAGTAGCGGAAGAAATGATTTCAAATTAAAATTTTCTGATCCAATGTATGGATCTCCCAAAGACGTTTAGACCGAGGAGATAGTGTAATACCTTTTCAGTTCTTGAATTTACGGCTTCCTTTGCGTTTGAATATCTATCAATTCTCAATGCCTGTAGCCTTCTCAAACTCTTCCACGTTCTTTAACATGATTTCAAGGAGCCGATGCTTCTGACCTTCTCCCTCTACCGATATCAACGGTTTTTATGACTCACAATCAAATTCGAATGTTTCACTCTCTCTCTACGGTTTTTATGACTCAATCAAATTCAAATTGTTTATCTATCTTGCTCATGAGTCCTTATATTTATAAAATTCATGGAGAGCGTTATAATCTAAGAATAATCTTTTATTAATCATGAAAATCCGAATTTGATAAAGACATAAAGATGTTAAAGATAATTATTTTATTAATCTTGAAAAACCTAATCTCAAAAGATATTCAAGATTAATCTTTGTTAATCTTGAATTTTGAATTTTAAAATATATTTAAGATTAATCTTTAAATCTCAAGATTTGAATTTTAAAATATATTCAAGATCAATCTTAAAAATCTAAATTTCAAAAAGGACATTCAAGATTAATCTTTATTAATCTTAATAATTCAAAATTCAAAAGATATTCAAGATTAATCCTCATTAATCTTGAAATCCTTTCTTCAGTTTAGAACACGGCATGAAAATTTAGAAGGCATTTCCATTTTCCATGTGCTTCTTCTACCTTCTTCCATTTCCTACTTCCACAACAGTACATGTTGCTATGCTCTTGGCTTTTGTGATTAGCAATAAAGGCAAGAAAGAAGTGGTGATATGCAACCAGGTCTGATGGACTAAGGAGAATGGCAGCAAGGGTGGGAAGATCTTTGCAAGCTGCAACAAGTCTTCAAAACGAAAGAAGAGAAATACTTGCCAATAAATGGTGAATTAGTTTTTTCTAAGCAACAATAATCCAACTCGAGTGACTCGCTCCACTTGGTGAGTCACCCGAGTTAGTCCTGAGTCAAACCAAGTCTTACTGAGTTGGACCACATTAGCATGACCCTAGTTTAAGGACACACAAATAGTCTTGATGGCTAAATTATTAAGTTCCGAGTTGATTAGACCGGCCGGGTCCAAGTTCAATAAGCATCCTCATGAAAGACCTTAAAAATCAATTATCAATTTAACACTAGCATCTTTCAATTAGACCTCCCTTTTGTCATTACCAAAAAAATTAACATTAAAAATATATTTTTATACAACAAAAAATAAAATAATTAACAAAAAAGTAAATTCCAATTGATAGAGATCAAACCTAACAGAGTGACTTAATTCTTTGTAACATGATGGAATAATGTCTTAAGCATGAGAAATACTTACATACTCTTAGAATATCATGTCCCTTTGGCAAAAAAAAAAAAAAGAGTGCCACATCATCTATGCTCTGTCCAATGAAAATGTTTTAGGTGTCTTCTATTATGCATGATATATCCCATAAATTTCTTCTAATTATTTATAAGGAAAACATATTTTATTCAGTGAAAAAGATATAAAAGTTTTGGAAAGAAAGTGAAAGAGAGCTTACAAAGGGAAATCTCTCTGGAATTCTCTCTAAGACTTCTCTAAATTTTCGAATGTCTTACTATGAACTTGGATTGCCCTTTTATAAGCTCAAAAGACCACATACCGACATTATAGTAAAAATGCAAAATTCACATGCTAAAATAACTCATTCAGAGGTGCTATAGTGACTTTTACTACAGTAATTTTTTATGGACATGCACCAGTCCTTTTGTCATGAATAGTAGTGAGATCAGATTCTCACTCCTTTCTGTCCAATCTTCACCAAAAAGCATGCTGGCTCCTGATTTCAGTCCTCTCCTAAATCATGGGCCTCTTTAGGATCATGGCCAAAAAACTCTTCAGATACTTTTCTGAGGCATGATCTGAGCCATTGGATAAGGATGTTGATAAAGGGTCAAATTAGTTATTCTGAGGTAATTTTGCTTCAGTCTACAATAGCTTAAGGATGTATATGAGCTGCTTAGTCAATTCTTCTTTGCTTATAGAAGTGGTTAAGAAGAACTGAATTCTCAACCTCTGATTGAGGAAGACACTAGATTCATGTTCCTGGGCACATAAGAATTTGGGTTCCTGGTTAAACCATTTTTTGATTGTTGGGATTTCTTCATTCTTGCTTCTAGTGAATTTTTCCCACCATTTGACGTAAGGAATTCTATGCAAACTTGGGAGGCTATTTTTGAATTTGGAAATCACATATTTGAGAATCCATTTAAATACACAGGCTAAAGCAAATTTTGAAAATAAATGAAGATCCGCTAAGAAATGATCTTCGCCTAAGTCGGCTCAACTTACAAAATAGTAATATCCCATTTTCACATCAGTTGGCAAGATTTAGAGTAAGGAACAAAAAAATCCCACCATCTTTGGCCATAGTAGCCAATGATTTATTTGGCAATGTATTCAGGGTTTGGTTTTGATACAGAGCTTGGAGGGTTTCAATTGGGAAGGCATGATTCTTTTCTGGGAGCTGATTGTTCTAGATTTTGGGATTGGGTAGATGATCCAATTAGTTGGGTTGAAGGGCCGAAATTTTTTTGTGTTGGTTTATGTAAAAGACCTTTTTGTTGGGCAAAAGACTTAGGGCTTGTTTGGAGAGGCATCCATTTTTG
>JANTPZ010092210.1:0-16203 GCA_025593235.1 Vachellia pachyceras
AAATTCTAACCTCCCGAAGAAGAACGAGGGTTGGACAAACTTTAAGTGGAATATTTTGCCCCCAAAAAAAATGTAAAGTGGAATATGAAATAGCAAAGTTCAGGATAAATTAACTTATCGATCATTATGCATAACAAAAAAACTTATTTGATCATTGGCCAACTTCTCTGTTTATCTATTATTATATTGAATTTTCCAATCATCTGTAACTATGTTTTATACTTTTTGAAATATTATCATTTAAGATAAAGTATTATATGTCCGGTCATATAAATTTATATCAAATTTTAGTCCGGTCTATTAAGTTTAAAAAGTTCACTTTTTAGTCATTTATTATTTTTATTTTTTTATCACAAAGGCGAGCAAAGCTTGAAGGAAGGAAGGAAAGAAAGGGGGGAGACTAGCTGAAGTGGGGTATATGCCCATCACAAAAGATTGATCAAGCAGGAACTATTCCCTACAATTCGAAGGTACATGCCAAAGAAGGATCGGTTGACAGCTTTCCTGATGAGTTTCCTTTGACAAGATATCAGCACATATCAAGCCTTCCTTTGGTACGTGATACAACTCGACATTCCACTTCCCATAGAGAAGGTGGCGAGTGGCCTCAACTTCGAACTACAACTGGTGCGCCGGTCCTCGATCCCTGAGCAAAATATTGACCGCTTCTAGAGAGTCAAAGAAAACTTGGATGTTCTTTAACTGCAGCAAGCGGCATACTTCAAATCCTGTTTGGACTGCCAAAATCTCAACTGCAATTATTTATTATCAATATCGTTAGTTCCACCTAATGGAAAATGCTGACGGAATAAATTCAAACGGTGATTCAACAATTAAGTAATATTCAATATTAATCCTTCAATACAATTATTTTATATTTAAAAAATTAATCATGTTTAATTAGAATTTAATTGTAGAATTACTGTGAAAATTTAATGAGTAAGCTTTTCCATTAATTTAGATCAACGGCGTTAGTTTCACAAGACATATATGGAATTTGATCTAAGTTTTCTCCTTAATTTATTTCCTAAAGCGTGGATAAGGACCTTTTATTTAAAATGAAAAGTCTCCATGACTAACTGTTTTAAATATTCAAATTCAAAATTTTGAGTAGCGACTGTAAATTCTGGCCAAAAATACCATAAAGACATACCATACATGAAATGAAGTGGCCCGTTTGTTGATTCACACATTTCAAAACTGCTAATCAAAATATTATTAAAATAATATGGCTGTACCCAAAACATTTACATTATTGCTTTGTTATTGTCATATATAGGGACAGAAAGTAATTATTGAAAGTTAGAGAAATATTCACATATACTCTCGGCAACACCACATCGTCCACACTCCACACTCTGCAGAGTAAAAATATTTCAAATATCTTTTATTGTGGATTCTACAAATTTCTATTTTAATGGATTGTGAATAAAGAAATAATTAGAAGAAATTTATGGATATGATATAATAAAAGACTTGACATTTTTTCATTCAGTCAAGAAGGAATGATGTGACACTTCAAAAGTATGTAAGTATTCATCTTAAAATTATGAGTCAAACACATGAACTTCCACCCGTAACGGAACTAGGGAACTTTTACGCCACTACTCTATTCTCAAATATAAAAGTTTAATAAAGGGTTTATTTTGATCACAAATATGAGAATAAAATCTCAAATCTCAATATACTATATCTCTCAAATTTATGATTTTTTTCTTAAAATTATCCCTTTTATAACAATAAAAATATTTTTATTTCTTATACATATTAAGCAAGTTTTTATCAAAAGGCAGTTTCAATTCACATTATACAAAGGATACTCATCAATACACATTTACTATATAATAACTAAATTAATGCTTCGGCAAAAAAAATATAACTAAATTAATGCCTTTAATGTTTAGAAATTATGGGTGACCATTAAGTTCCAAGAGCATTAATTATCCAATTGTTATTTAAACTTAATCAGATAATCTATTTTCTTTATGAAAAAAGGTTAAATTCCATAAAACTTTACTAAAGTTGAGATCACGTATAAATAACATCCCTGAATTTTCAAGTATATGCTGATAATATCAAATTATCAATTTTAAACCTTCTGAAAATTTATTTTTTTAGAGTATGAGAAGTATTTGCATAAATGTTATAGTTCAATGAGGTTTATTGTAAAATAAGAAATGTTATTTCCATTTAACATAAAATTTATGGTGGGTTTTGTATGATTTATTTAGTTTTTAAAAAACTGATTACTATCAGAAAAATACCATTCAACGACGGAAAATCTGTCGTTGAATGGCTATTTTTCACCACTAAAACAAGGGTCATTAATATTTTCTGTTGTTAAATGTAAATTTTCTGATGGAAAATAGTCATTTAGCGATGAATTTTTACGTCGCTAAATGACATTTTTATGGTAATGAATCAAGTTTCTTTTAACTTACAATATCATTAATTATATGTTAAAAAAATTGGAAGTCATACCATTATGAGAACAACGGCTTAACGCGTAGACAGGAGAACCAACGTAACCTGCCACAGCTCATAGCTTATATGACTTCATAACATTATTTTTTAATATTTTCAATAATACTATAATTAAATGTTTTTAAAATTTTCATTTGTTTAGCAGGTAAGCTCTTTGAAGTCAAATTATACTTTTTTATAGTTATTTAAATATCATAATTAGATTTAATAAGATTTCTTCAAATGACAAATGATTTGCTAATGACAATTAAATAGATACTAACTATATTTTATATTAAGGAGATAATGTAGTATGTGATTGTAATCTTGTATTCTTATTGCACTATTATATGAAAATGCAAATTATATGGTCAAAAATAATGGGGGAAATAATATATAAGGATAGCACAATGTCAAGAAAATCATCTCCCGTTAAATTGATTGATGTACACATAGGTGTTTGAAGCATTGCCGAATATTCAACATGGGTACCTCCCTAATAAGCATTTAAACTTTAATTCATCATATTGTAAAGAATCGGAAGACTTTTATATAACTTGTCATCGAAGTATTGAAAATCAGACCGATTATTGATGATTGAACTACTACTTGCAACTGAGCTTCACGATACTCAAATAATAAAATTTTGAATTTTCAATGTTAAACTAATATGAAAAAAGTTGTTGGGAGAGAACTCCGTGTAATAACATGTCATCAACTTGAATCAATGCAACTTAGTCATGTCCTAGAATCTATCGAATCTGTTTGAGAACATGGTGTAGAAGTGTTTTTAAGTAAGTCAAGATAAATGTATAAAAAAAATCATCTCATTTTACAGAAAAACACTGTTGAATGAGCTTTTAGAGTTTCTACAAGTATTACCAAACAAGGCTGATCATTTACAACAACCATTGTTATTCAAAGGCAGGAATGATATGATAATACGATCGCGAAGTATTGAAAATCGAACAGAATGGTTTAAGGGATGGTCCAACCAAATAAGATCAAAATCGTTATAAAAATTAAGCACATTCAATTGCACCAGATCAATTCTCAAATCTTGATAATCAAGACAATCCGAATCAAATCAAATTTTGACCGATGTAAATGAAATACAACTCGACTAATCCAGTCCGATTGTCACAAAGTGCTTGTTACCATCAAGAAAGACTCCAAAAAATAAGCGTTACTTAGTATTTGTTTGAGAAACACGTTGAAACTATATTATACACAAATTGAGATAAAACCCATTTCATATATTTATTCTTACAATGCAGATATACATGGATGTGTATGATGGAGCAAATTGTCCTTACCGTGGATTGTGACCGGCAATAATATTTGTCTTTTAACAGAAGTATCAGTGAGTGTACCATTTTCCATAGTCAAAACAAGATATTATTTATTTCTAAAGTGGTGTGTGAAAGAGAAAAAGAGAAGGAGGGTCCCCAACCTAGAAAAAAAATTTATAAAAAAAATATCAGAGGGAAAACAACAGTTTAATTTGTACTCTTTTTTGTACCCTCAAATGTGCCTTAATTCTGCCTAATGCCTGAATGCTTTTTAAATTGTCTGTTGTCGTTTATGACTATGTTCTGTGCATTATTAATTTTGACTTGAATTGTTTCTTTCTCTTTTTTCCTTTTTGTCTTGGAAGAATTGGGACATACCCTATATCATCAGACCCAGTTCCTGCTTTAAGACTGACCACCCTCCAGCATTTTGAATTCTTGTTTGCAATCATTCAAATAATGCAACTTTATCTGCTTTAAGACTGACCACCCTCTTTTTTTTATTTAATATATACATGTTAATACTTTATTTGTTTGCATGAGGAGAGAAAATAAGAGGAAAAATATGAAAAAGTAGAAGAAAATATATATAATACTTTTTCTCCACTTATATTTGAATTAATAGAAAAAAATAAAAGATAAAAGAAAATTTATTAAATTTTTAAAAAAATAAATATGGGTCAGAAATCACAACTATCATCTTTTGATGTAGGGTAATTTCAAAAATTGTATTTTTATTTCAAAATCTTTATAGACACTTGTGGAGAACTTTGAGAAGAAAAATAAATGGGTGCTTATTTTTCTCTCCTAACTTTTCCTTCTTTAATTTTCTTTTATCGTATGAATAAGAGGATGTCTATTTTTTCCTCTTAACTTGCTCTTGCCCATTTTCTACTTATTTTTTCTTCACTAAATCACAACGTAGAGGACTGAAGATAGAATTACATATTTACCCACCACCATCTTGGAGGAGAATAATATGGTGTGTTTGGGAATTCTGTTGAGAGAAAGGAATTACGGCTTCCGGGGTGATTTTACAGATTTCGAAATTGTTTTACAAATTTTGAAATGTTTTTATGGATTTTGAGATGTTTTTACAGATTTTGAGATGGTTTTGTCTTGACTTACGTGTACCGTTGGGGAAAATGAGTTCCCAAACAAGCACATCATATAGAACTAAGTTCTAGGCAATGAACAGTAAAAAAGTATTGTGTCTTAACTCTAAATTTTAAATTTAGAGTTAATATAATATTTAATCCGTTAAATTTTTTATTTTAGTTTTTATTTCTCAAATTCAAAATCATTTATTCCAATCCTTCAATAGACAAAATGGTGTGAAAGAACTTAGTTTAACGTGAAAAGTCTCACATAAAATTAGACTAGATAATATATACACGAAATTAGGAAAACATATGAGGTTTTAATTTAAGATGTAATGTCCATTCCACTATTTATCACTCATTTGTACTCTTCTCCCATTTTTTTTAGCACAAATTTAATAATATTACTACCAGAAAAATATCATTTAGCGACGGAAAAATCCATCGTTAAATGGTTATTTTTCATCAAAAAAATTCCATTTAACGACAAAAAAAATTAACGACCCTTGTTTTAGCGATGAAAAATAGTTTGATGACAGATTTTCTGTCGCTAAATGACTTTTTCTGATAATGTCCATGTGTGTGAAATGACCAACATTTAAGTTGTCATATACTGTGCTTGTTTGGAATATCTTATTTACTCCCCAAAAGCACATTCAATAGTGTTTTTTTCATAAAACGAGATAATCTCCTCTACATATTTACCTCGACTTGCATAAAAGTATTTCCCTACCGCGTTCCCAAACAGCATATTATTCCACTCATATCTTTCTTCTTTCATTCCTCTAAGCCCATTTGATCTCTTCCATCATTTTGAGTTTCATTTCAGTTTCGAGTCTTTTATATACATTAAATTACAAGATACCAATTATTATATTATTATATACGTACTAATTTTTTGTTGAAAATGTTTATATGATGGAAATTTTCATGCATTTGCATCATTTGACCACTAATTTCTTCCTATAAATTCTTTTCTTTTTGTTGGGCGTCATTGCTAGGGTTCCAAAGAGGCAAATTATTTTATTTATTAAGAAAAACAGTCTGAAAGTGACAATTTCAAATTCAATAACTAGACCTAAATCAACTGTCCAAATTTAAATTTGTCATTAAATTATATATCAACAATCTCAATTAACTTATTTTAAAGAGATTAAGAAAATCAAATAAATTTTTTTAGAGTATTATTATACATACTTATGTGTATAATTAGATTGCATGTATGTTTATAAATTAGATGAATTAGTTTTAAAAAATTATAAACATATAAATTTATTTATATTCCTTAATCCTTTCAAAAAAGTTAACAAGGGCTTATATTAAGGATGGGTAAAATATATAATTGAAATATTATATTAGTTTCATGGTTCGTTCATATCAATGTATCCAACAATTTTCCTTAGAACAGTGGTGATGAAAAATTAGTTGGCGTGGTTTAACCAAAAAATAAAATTATTGGGGTGCTGAATATATTGTCCAAGAACTTGTTTTGCATATACACACACAGTAGCAGGATCCTGATTCAGGGAGTATAAATTATTTTTTGAGAAGATAAGTCTGACTTGTTTTTAATATCTTTTTAGAAGAATTTGAGCTAAAATTTAGTGGGTTTAAAATTAGTAAATGAGTTGATCTAAAATAATTACATAGTACTAATATATACCTAATTTTCTAGAATTAGAGGGTGCGGTTGAAACCGGTGAAGACAACCGGGTCCACCCTTGTGTGTGTGTATCATTGTTTAGAGAGAGAGAGTGTGTGTGTCTCAGGTTAAATATGTAGCTTATAGAATATAACGTTATGATGAGTTCCCTTTAGACTTTAGCATCATTTTTGTATTAAAAAACATAAGGAGAACAAAAACATTCTCACATACATGGACCACAATCACAAACATCTTGTATTGAAAAGAAAATGTATGATTTTTTCTTACTTTAGGAAAAATTAATTCCCAGATTCTGTATAGTTTGCTTTAAATTTAAATCAGACCCTATATTTTATATTTTCCCCCTAGTTGAAACCTTATAGTTTGATCCATTATAGGCATTCATCCATACATGGACCACAAAACGTCTTGTATTGAAAAGGTGTGATTTTTTACGTTAAGAAAAATTAATTTGCACATCCTTATAGTTTACCTAAAATTTAAATCAGATTCCTCGTTAATTTTAATTTATATAATTTCATCATTTATAAGATTCTTTATTCTATCCAACACCATTTTAACATCAATTTATTTTTGTAAATAAAATTTCATAAATTGAAATTTTCGAGCTCAAACCATAAGGGTTTGATTTAAACAAAATAAACTATAAAGACTTGATCTACTACCTGAAAAATGACATTTAGCAACGAAAAATTCGTTGCTAAACGATTATTTTCCATCGTTAAAACGAGGGTCGCTAATATTTTCCGTCGTTAAATAGAAATTTTCTGATGAAAAATTGCCATTTACCAATAAATTTTTCTGTCGCTGAATGGCATTTTTTTAGTACTATCTAAAATTGAGGCAATTAAACTATACTAATTTTTTTAATTTAACTTCACTTCATGTGCAGAAGAGAGTTCCTCGCACGACTTGTGATCTTTTTTTGTCAAAAGCGAGGCTGATCAATTAAATTTAACTACTTTTATAAATTTCTAATTGTGTGTAAACAAAACCAAACGGGGTAAAAATAAAAGTACTCTTCCATCCGCTTTTATTTTAGTCTTAAATATAAAATTTCAAATTTATCTCCCACACGTATAACTTTTTGTTCAAAAATATCCTAAATTTTTATAAATGACTAGTTTTCCTTAATATCTGCATATTAAATTATCTAACAAATGCCTGAATTTAGGTATACCCACTTTCTATTTAATAGGGAAAAAACATAATGGGACATGAGTGAGATTGTAGGAGCTCACTAAGAAAGATATTGAAGAAATATGATATAATTCCATTTTAAGCAACCATGATTACCACATCAATGGAGATAGCTGTGTGTGGATGAGGGAATTAATGAAACATATTTATTCACTATTTTAAATTCGTCATATGAACCAAACAATCTTGTTCAACACTTCAAGCATTCTCAATTATAGCAACCAAACATTCTCTTTGGCTTTTCCTAATTCCCATGACTTAAATATAGATAATAGGTTAGAGTCTTAGGGATTCATATCTTTAATGCACACCTATAGAATCTTTTTTAAAATTAGTTTGGTGAACGTATATAGAAATATTTTATTAATACATGTCTTATCTAGGTCTTTTGTTTTTTAAAGTTAAATTATAAGAAATTCTTTTGAGTTCGTAGGAATAAAATTGACGATATTTTGCATTATATTCTCCTTCACCTAAGATGAAAAGGATTAATATTATATTTAAAAATAATAAAATTTCATATTGTCAAAATAAATTTAAGTTGTCGAAATAAAGCGTACAATACAATGGATCCATATATATAAACGGGAAGAAAAATTCTTGGTTTTTCCGCTAATTATTAATCCATATATCAATATTAATTTTCTTAATATATTATATCATTATTTACATGTTATAAAATTTTTAATAAGTTAAACTTCATCCCGTCCTAAACATAAACCATTATTTACCTTGTAAATTAAATAGGGGTTTATATTTAGCAATCAATGGGATGATGCATTATTTAATGACTTATGTGAAATAGGGTAGACAAAAAGTATCAAGTTTTATAATGATTTTGTGTCATTTCTCTGCTTTTTTTGGTGAATTACTAAATGTTCTCTTAATATCTTTATTTTTATGTGCTTATCCCTTCAGGACATCAATAAATTTACCTGTGATAACTTCCATTGATCAAAATCAATCTCCTTCAACAAATGCTTTATGTGTGAGACAATATTTGAAATTATGGATTGAAATATACAACTGATTAAGACTTTTCAGACAATATAACTTTGTATTCCTCTTTGCAAAAAATTTGGGATCGTTTGGGAACGCGGTGGAGAAGTGCTTTTACGTAAGTCAAAATAAATATTAAAAAAATTATCTTATTTTACGAAAAATACTGTTGAACGGATTTTTGAGAACACTGTGGAGAAACATTGCCAAACAGAGTCAGTCTCCAGACCTATTTATAAGTAATAAGTGAATCTTTTCTTAGATAAATCTCAATAACTATAATGTTGGTTTCATTAGATATCTCATCTTTTTTTTCATATAGTTCATCCACCACGACGAACTCAGTTAGATTCAGACATGATGCAAATTTTTTACTATTGTGAGAAACCAAGTAGTCCCTTTCGAATCAAGTAAAGAGCTTTCAAAGATCTTTTCTCGTTATGGAAGATACAACTGCAAGAGTGAAACAAACAGCCTATATTAGAAGAATAAAAAAGAATTATATTCTTTCAATGTATCATTTCTAGGTCCAATAAAATTTAAATAGTAATAAATTTAATAGCTTTATTAAAAAAATGAATAACATTAATCCATATGTTCTTATAGTCTATATCAATTTTAAACCATGTCTTTATATATTTATTTGAAATTAAGCCTTGTTTGTTTGATATGATAATTTTAATTTATAGCATTTATAACGTTTCATTGATAGAAATGCACGAATGTTAAAACGGTTAGACTAACTCAAGATTAATTAAATTTATAACTTCTGATCTAAGTTCAATAATAACAATTCACTCAAGTTAATTAGGTTTTATTTTTTTGGAACAAAGGATATGGGGCCTATATATATATATTTCAGAAACAGAAGATTCTATCCTAAATATATGTAAATAATAAAACGCCTAATTCCTAATTTTAAATATCTAAGGGTCCCATGATGCCTAAAGTACAGTTAGACGAATCCTCGATATTCTTTATTTTTACTTTATTAAGCATACGTGCATGGAGTTTTTTTTAAAATAATAATAATAATAATAGAGGACAGAAATGAAGGTTGTTATGGACTTATGATTCAAAAACTTCAAGGAAGGTACAACCACTGGATTCATAAATATAAATATAATAAGTCATATCTAAAAATAATATAAATATAATAAGTCATTTCTAATAACAACCAAGAAAATTATAGAATATACCCTGAACGTGTGATGAGAAAGCACCTCTAGCACTGTACACCTAATATACAACTAACCCATAACCACTAACCACCTCATTTATGTTTTTTAAAAGTATATTATCCACAACAATACGTTACTATCAATTTTTAATATAAGATTTAATTCATTTATTTAAAAATATTAAATGATATAAATAAATTATTTTAAAGTATTCATATGTATAATTTTTCTCATCATTAATTTATCTTACTTGTAAATTGATATACAATTCATAATTATATATATAAGTATTTTCAGACATGAAAGATGATACTTTAGCAAAATGACGGTGGTCAACATGAAATATGATACTTTAGAAAAATTAATTCATATTTATTACAAATAACTTATATAGCGCTAATCTTATTATTCTATCCAAATTAATTGTCTAATTCTTATATTAAGGAATTAATATAACATTTGATACGGTAAGTACTTCTTATGTTTCATAAAAAAAATTAATTCACCTAGTTTATATGACATAATTTTATTACTTTAATTGTTGATATTATTTTGAACCTAGTTGTTTTAGGTAAGATAAAAATACTGATCAAATATCAGATTTGATCAGTCAAATTAAATGTTATGGATGGAGTTTCAAATGGTGCGCATATTTTCTACTCATATTTTCATTCTCAAGCCGGAAATTGTTGGCATCCATTTGATTCAAAAGTTACTTTCATGAATGTCCCCAATATTATCCAAGAGAATATATTAGTTTTTTTTTTTTGGAGATTTATTGTAAGATCCCAAGGAAGGAAGTTATTTATGAAAAGGTCCCAAGAATTGTCAATGGCAGCTGCTCCACTTGTCAATGGTGCTTCTCGACTTATCATTAACAACCTCTTGGGACCTTTTCATAAATAACTTCCTTCCTTGGGACCTTACAATAAATCTCCCTTCTTTATATCTCTTTTACTTCTTTCTCATGTAAAGTAGAAGACTATAGTCATTTTCATAGGTCTAGAGATGTTTCTATTTTTTGGTTAAGGTGTAAATTTGTTTTAAAAGTTTTCATTCATGAGCAATATTACTTCGGAAATATTTTTATAAGTAATGTTACTCTGAAAGTTTTAAAATGAAGCAGTGTTTCCGTTTAATATTAAAAAGCTAACGTTGACTATTAAAAATTAATATTAACCTTTAATATTTTTAATGGTAAGAGGTGATATTGCTCCATTTTGATACTTTTCAGAATAACATTACTTTTAAACGAAAACTTTCGAAACAAATGTACATATTAACCTTTTATTTTTTGTCAATTTATTGAAACTTTGTAGTTGTTATTATATATATATGTAATGTGTGTGTATATATATATTTATGTATACATACATACTTATATAATATAATACTTCTTCTAGTTCAGTTTTCTATTAAAGTGTGTTTTATACCAAGGATAGAAAGAAGGGTACTTACTACTAAGTTGTATTATTGATGAGTTATGGAAAATGTCAAACCTCATGCATTTGCACGTTTTCCCAGCATCTAATTTTAATTTGAATAAAAGCGATGCAAAAGTGGGTAAATGTTTCTTTAAGGGATTTATTCATTTTGATGCACATTTTTTAAATTTTCTTGTGGGTAAATCATATATTACCTCATGTATTTAATATAAGAGTTAAGTCATTTTTTAGATAAAAAAGTAAAGGAAGCTATATAAACTAATATATTTATCATTTTTGTCCAAACTAATTTGATGAACTTATAAACTGGTATATAATTTAATGATATACATAAATATTACATAATTTATATTATAATTAAATAATTTATTTAACTTTTTAAATTTTAGATTGAATTGTCATTTTATCATAAGACATGCATCACATATGATTTCATATATTCCATTGAATAATAATGACTTCTACAAACTACAAAGGATGTTGAAATAAAAAGAAATCTCCGGTGTTGCAAAGGTCACTGAGTGCATATGAAGTTTTGTTGATATTAAAATAGTATCTAGAAATGTAAAAATCTTAAAAACCCTAATTTATGTACTTAAATTTATATATTTAAGATACTTTATACCAATTAAATGACATAAGTAGCACCACGGTCCTTATTATAAATCCATTGTAATTTGTAAAAAAAAATTTGTTCTAAATATAAATTTAGTTATATGGTTTTGAATGATTGATTTCTAATTTTACTCTTTTTAAAGTAGAGAGAGATTTTAAAAAGAAAAACTTGGATTTTTTTATCAATTTAAAACACATTTAATAATTTGAGTGCCATTACTTGGCATATGAGAATTAATTGAAATAGTTTTATGATAACAATCAAAGTAGTAAGTTTTTAAGTTCATTATTTATTGTTTATTTCTAAATAATTGTTATTAGAAAAATACTTATATTCCATAATATAAGAACTATACAAATAATTTTTCAATATTATGCAAATTGATTAAACTAATAATTTTTAATAAATTAGTATTGATTTCCTTGAAATATACCCTCTTCATATTCAACTTAAAGGGAAAAGACACTGGCCAATAAAAAACTTAAAGGGAAAAAAGTCCCTCTTTCTTTCCAACCTCTTTAATTAGCTTTGTTTTAATTAATAACTATAGTTAAGCATATTTATGACTAAACAAATTGATTTAAGAGACTCAATCAATAAAAGTTGAATATTGAATTTAAACTGTGCTCTTAAATATTATTTTTTAATTAGAACATAAAAATAATAGGTTATTAAAAAAGTTAAAGCAAAAAATCACGAGAGAATATATAAAATCTTTAGATGGAAAATTTGATGATGTTAGACTTTAGTCCTATCTTTTTGGTCAACCGCCAAAACAACCAAATTTCATGTTCAAATAAGAAATTAAAGAATAGACTTTGAACAAAGATGGAATTTACTTCATAAAATAAAGCATTAAAAGAAAGGCATGATAGGAACCCATTACAGTCAATTTTAGTTGATATTTTTTGAATTGCAGGAAAAGTAAACGGGCTCTTTGAAACAACGTTTCCAAAAGCTAAACTTTGTTTTCAAAAGCTAAACGAACGTTTAATATTGTTTTTCTGTAAAAAGAGATGATCTCCTCCATATATTTACCTCGACTTGCGTAAAAGTACTTATCTACCGCATTACTAAATGGGCACATCTTTCTTTTTTAAAATTATTTTTTAATAATGTATGTTTCACTGGCATTCTCATCTTTTTGCTTGCATGCAATAAGTATACTGATTTTTAATAGAAAGTAATCATTTAATTCAAGGGTCCTTACAGTTTAAATTTTTTTAGTTTTATGTTAATGATTTTTAACAATTATTGTCATTGTAAATAATTTATTAATTTGAAAATAACAGCAAAATCATAAGAATTAGAGAGGGAAAACCAAAGCTTTCCGCATATAATTTTCTACTGCTAAGGTTATGGAACCCAAAAACAAAATAAAGTGTTAAAAAAAATAAAGCCTCTTACTTTTGATTTTTAAGTTTATTCCTTTGGTTGGAAAATCAAAGTAGAATAAAATAAAGTGTTAAAAAAAATTCCTCATCAATCTATCATCACCCCACCTGCTTTTACTTCTAGAATTAAAAAACGTAAATATTCATTCATCATTTGCCCTTTTGGTTTTCAAACATACATACACATGCATGCATGCATATACATACATAACACTCTTATGATATATCATGTTTATTTTTTTGAAATAAAAAATAAGGCCTTGTTTATTTATTTATTTGTTTTGACAAATTTTATTTATTTTAAGAGATAAAATAAGTGTTTGAAAATTTGTTTTTAGATAAGTGTTTTTTAAAATAAGAAACAGAAACATTTTTCCAAAAAAGCTTAAAAACCAAACCAATGTTTACTGTTTCCTTTTTTTAGCATTTCTTATTTTTTTAGAAAATAGGAAACCTTTTTTCTCTGTTTGGTGGCTTTTTCTTCATTTGAGGACTTGAGTTCACAAAGAAACTTCACTCTTTGATCTCAATATATTTATTTTCAGATTAATTTCTTAAAAAAATTATTCAAACATATTTTTTTGTTTTCCATTTTAAAACATGTAATAAAAAATTATAAAAAATTTCAAAAAAAAAAAAAGAGACAAACTGTTCTGAGACTTTTTATTCTTGCATGATTTTTTTTTTGCCAACGTTATTGCATGATTGAACATAAATGAGTGTGTATTGTTAAAATAGTGATAATGCAATTCATGCCTTTTCTTGATAGAGGATGGAAATATATAATTTTCAACTAGAAATCACTATAAGGATTTAAAAAAAAAACCTAATAAGCCTTGCATTTAAAAACTAGCTGTCAAAGCCACCTTGGCTATAATTAATCATAAAAGCCATATTTTTGCATAATATGTATAACTGATTCCAAACATAAAATGGAGGAGGAAAAATTAAAATAAAAGCATATGTAAATCATATAAAGAGAAAGCTGAATTGTGCATATAGGCCAATGATAAAACTACATTAAAAAATTGATAAAAAACTATCATTAAAAGAGCCCATCATCATCCCCTGTACGACCTGAAAGATGTGCCTTGAAAAGGGAAAATTTTAATTAGGTCGAAGTAAACGAATTAACGAAAGATTCACAAAATTACTATAAGGTCTCAAGAGTAACTGCTAAGTATTGAGGTTGTCATTATCAATCTTACTAACCTTTATTAACAACCTCAGCAACTACTCTTGTGACTTTATAATAATTTTATTCATTAATTCTTCTATTTAGGATTTGATTATAAATTTTTCAAAAACTTGTCTAACACATCTAGCTCATTTCTTGTCTTAACAATTTAACCCCTCTCCTGCCTAAGTACTATAACATATACACTTTATATGTGTGACGCTATATACTTATGATTTAACCTGTTTTGACAACGGGTCACAATTATTTTGCTCAACCATAAGAGGGACCCACAAACACCCAATGTCTTAAAGTTGGTCAACCCATGTGTTAATAGGTTGACCAATGGTGTGCAGGTTTGCATTTTATCAATCAAAGCCTATTAAAGATAGGTTGGAGGGTGCAGGTTGGCAAAATATCAACGTAAATTCAGTATAACTCATTGATCGGTTTTAACACACTCAGTAAAAGCATCATTCTGAATTGGAAATAAGTAACAAAGCTATTAGGGATCTTATTAGTTTTATATATAGTTGACATTAAGCTTAATCATGAGGTAAGTTTAGTGGGGATAATTACGTGTTCTCACAAAAGTCCATTGTCATGATGACGTGCCTTTTTTAAAAAGATACAAAAACGCGTCATTTGGGACCGTCGTTTATGGCTCAATTCCATTCTCTCCTCCAAGTTGCTTCCATATATGATGATTGATGATGATATATCATTCTGATTCACCTGACCCCATTATATAATTATATGTTCATATCTCATTATACAAAAACATATGAAGTAAGAAGGTACCAAAATATTTAAATCAAAACTTTTCTTTTCCAAAAGAATCTTGGCAAAAGATAACAAAAGAAGTTTCATATTAGCTTTTGAAAAGTAAATCTACATAATTTGAGATAAATATGTAAGATGTATTTTATTTCGATTTACATGAAAATAATTTTAGAAGGTTGACAAACACTCTGAAGATGCCAAAATATGTAGAATTAAAAAACACATGAAGTAAGAAGATATTGGGTCCGTTTGGAAACACAGTATAGAAGTATTTTTACGTAAGCCGAGGTAGATATGTGAAGGAGATTATTTCGTTTTGCGAAAAAACACTTTTGAATGTGTTTTTGGTTCTCCTCAACGCTTTGCCAAACCTGACTAAAATATTTAAATCAATTCTTCGTCATGATAAAAAAGAAGAATATACCAAAATCTATTGAATTATTTTCTCTTTTTTATTTGATTCTTCGTTTAATGTCACAAATATTTTAAACTTTACGTGCTTTTAAATATGAGTATTACTTAAAACTAGTGGTAGTATTAATTATACCTCAAAATTTAAATCAAAACTTATATTTAAAAATAGAAGGAATAAAAAAAAGGGAAAATCAGTCTAAAGTCCCACACAAGATAAATAACTATTAAAAGGTCCTAAACTTTCTATTAATTGTTGTCAGATCCCAAGGGACCTTTTAATGGTTAATTCCAATTGTTAAAAGTCCATATTGCCCTTCTGAAATGTTTTGAAAACTGAGGTTGAAGGAAGAATGTTCTGCTCACCCTTCGCCCGTCGCTCTGCTCGCCCTTCGCCCATCTTCATTGCTGTGCTCGCTCGTTGCCATGGGTCTGGTCGCCTGAAGCCGTCGCCGTCATTCTATTCACCTGAAGCC